>JANHGN010014338.1:31176-70533 GCA_024605025.1 Megaceryle maxima
GTTGAGGGAGGCCCGCCCCCTGAGGGGGCTTTTGGTTTTTTTGAAAAAATGTTGGCTGGGGGGGGGGGGGGGGGGGGGGGGGGGCAATTTGGGGGTGGGTGTGTATGTTCTGTTGACTTGAAGTTCACCTATTTTGACATGATCAGCAACTCACAAGCATGCTTTCTCCCCAGGTATACTGCTTGCTATGAGAGTAATTGCACCTGATATTCAAGAACAGCTCTTCAAAAATAAATTGAAAAATCATGAAGAGCCCTGTGTTCAAGAGCTGTTAGTCATGTAGCAGCAGAATGACATGGCTCTGGGAAAAGAAACTTGAGATAAATCAGCTAAGCCTTGCATAGAGTAGTTGAAGTTACTGAAATATTATAGAATAGCTGAGGCTGGAAAGAGACTTCTGGAGGTCACCTAGTCCTTCCTGCAAGTGGGTTAAATTAGAGCAGGTTGCTTAGGTCCTTGTCCACAATATCACAGGATACCTGCTAATGCAGATACAGTTCAGTAGCCTCCAAAATCTCCACATTTTCTCCATCCTAATCAGAAAACAACATTTTAGAAAATTATGCTAGCTGGGCTGAATTAATTTGTCTTGGCTGGTGCTCATATTTCCAGAATCTGTAAAGTCATGGGTCACTCCAGCATGCTCTATTTATGGAGCCTGCACTGGGGTGATGTCAGGCATGAGGAACCACAGCTCATTTCTCCACTGCTGACAAAGACTTGCTTTTGTAGGTCTGCCTAGGGTCTTTCTATGGGGACCCAAAAAGGCTCAGGAAGACTCCGGATCTCCCCATCCTCCCTGTAGGAGCAAGACTGGAACAGCAGATCATGCGTAGAGGCTCACCCTGGCTATGTGCTTCACCTCTGCCATTACAGCTCCCACCCTCCTCAAAAAAGAGTGTGGGTTGATTGCAGTCCAGCTCTATGCGGATCCTTGTACTCCTCATCGCACACTGCTCTTCTACACAATTCATTGTGTTTGAATCTGCTGTTCAGGGATGTTAAGTGGAGGAAATTTCAGTTAAAATGGATACAAGTTAAGCTGCAGGAAATGCTCCCTACAGTTTTGCTGAATAGGATAAGACAGCTTTATATTCTCCATTAGGTAAACTATCATGAAATGACATTTTTGTTCAGTATCTGAAACACCTGAAGGCAAATTTAGAGTGTAAAACATCAGCTCTTAAATATTTAATATGGTATATACATGAGTAAAACAGCAACTTTGCAGTGGCTTTAAAGTGCTTTACCTTTCATTTAAGAAAGGACAGTTTTCACAAAAGCACTATTCTATAAAAGCAAGACCTGGTCACTATCTGACTTAAAATAGCACTGAACAGATAAGCCAGTCATGTTAGGTATGTGAAAGATGGCAAATTTCTTCAGACAAAAAATCTATCTAAGTAGAAAAGACACTTGAAAGAGTGCTGTTAAAACCTTAATAATATTACTCTGGCAGTACAAGAATAATGTTACAGCTTCAGAGTTATCTAGCAAGTGGCTGTAAAGCCAGGACTGAATTCTGGTCTCCCAAATCATATTCCAAACCCCTGGGTGCATCACTGCACTTTCAGGCTACAGAGAGCAACTCTTACCACGTCCCCTTTAAGTCCCTGCTCGGGATGCCTTGGCTCATAAAATGCACACACTGAGTTTTCTGGATTAAAAAAAGGTCTTTGTTATTCTCCTGCATGCTTATCTCTGCAGATCTCCCAACATTTATGTCACAGTTTTGGTTTACATTCCTATACTTAAAAGATAGCTTGTACTTTGGGGTGATTTTGGAGGCCAGCACACTTTATTACACTTCTATTTCAGCTGTCTTGATTTGCGGGAAAACCTCCAATTCCTCTGCATCCCCATCTAACTTTCTAATAAGATTAATTCTGTTTTGTGTTTTAGTAGTCCCTAATTAACATGATTCATCTTCACAGTTAAGGACTCCAGGGTATTGCAACAAGCTCAGATTCACTGTTCATTGAATCTTAGAAGTAGTTAATCTATCCTTCCAGAAGCAGAGCTAATTCTGTTACTTAGCTTCAAAGGGCTAAATTCATTGCAAGGCAGTGATCAGAAAGAGGAGGCAGCACAGTTGCAGACCTCACCTCAAACTGTGGCTGCTTGGTCAAATGCAGACAGGGCAGGAGAGGGAGAGGCACCCTTATGCTACCCTTAGCCAGCTGCTTTCTTTCTGCTGAATTAGAGCATGCTGAGATAGGCACTAATGGCACAACCTGTGGGAGGGCAGAGGTAGGAAAACAAGCAAGCATTCAATCTGGTTTCACCCAGTAAAACACCAAGTGCCATTCTGAGCCTTTTCACTAGTGTAGGAATTGAGACCTGCCCACATCCTGATCCGTGCCTGACAAGAAAGAACTTTCCCTGGTACAGACAATTAAGAATAAACTTCAGTTCATCACTGTGTAATTGGCAAGAACCTTTGTGAAAGCTCTTGAGAACCCATAGCCTTTTCCTCATTATTTATACACTGTTAATGCAGCTCTTATTTCACAGAATCACATCCAACAGCCTTTTAGGAACTGGAGGTAATAGAGAGCCAAAAAGCTTTCTTTACAGGTGGTTTCACAGCCACTCTGAAAGGAGGAGAGACTCTCTCCAGGCATTCTTCTCCAGCCTTGAGAAGAGAAGGCTCAGGGGAGACCTAATAGTGACCTTCCAGTACCTGAAGGGAGCTTATAAAAAGACTGGAGAGGGCCTGTTTACAAAGGCCTGTACTGAAAGGACAAGGGGCAATCATTTTAAATTATAAAAGAGTGGATTTAGATTGGATGTAAGGAAGAAGTTCTTTACTGTGAGGGTGGTGGAGCACTAGAACAGGTTGCCCAGGGAGGTGGTTGAGACCCCATCCCTGGAGACATTCAAAGTGAGACATGATGAGGCTCCAAGCAACCTGCTCTAGTTGAGGATGTCCCTGCTCTTAGTGGGGGGTTGGACTAGATGACCTCTAGAGGTCCCTTCCAACCTAGACATTTCTATGATTCTGCTCTTGAAGCTTACGGGTTTGTAAAATTTGGATGAAAATCTGCATCCAAATTATTTTATTATCGATATCATAAAATGGAATGGCTCAACAAAGTTTATTTCTGGATGTACATCAAGAAAAAAGAAAATAGATATCTGAAAGTGCTTGAGAATTGTGAACTAGGACCATAGTCTTAAAAATAAGAGAGATTTTAGTGGAAGGTTGTTTCTGTCTCCTTGGTTCCTCTATCACTTGGATCCTGAGCTCCTGCAGCAGGTAGGTGCAGAGCAGCCTGGGACTAGGAAAGCCAGGGCAAAGCACCGAAGCTGGTATTCTTGGGTAGCTGATGGGAGGAGAGGTGAGCCCAAGGTGGAATAAGCAACTGGTTTGCTATTAAACAGTACAAATACAGAAAGTTCTGCTTAGCAGGTGATAGAAGAGAGAGGGAGAAACCAGGCAAGTAGAGCTGTTTCCATGAAACAGCTTTGAAGTTGCTGATAAAATCAGAGCAGCAGGAATGGCTTAGGGCAAACGAGCTTATAGCAAAGAGCCCTGTGCTGTAAATGGTGGTCATGCCTTTTGTTCTCCCTTATGTAATTGGCTTCCAATTATAAAAAACATTATTTCTCTCAATGCTGGCATACTTAAGGATGAAAATTAGTTGCACAGGATCAAATCCAGGTGGGTTTTGAAAGTCTCCAGAGAAGGAGACTCCACAACCTCTCTGGGCAGCCAGTTCCAGGGCTCCATCACCCTCCCAGGAAAGAATTTTTTCCTTCTGTTAGGCAGGATTTCCCGTGCTCTAGTTTGTGCCAGTTGCCCCTTGTCCTATGACTGGGCACCACTGAAAAGAAACTGTCCCCATCCTCTTGACATCTGCCTTTTAGATATTTATAAGCATTGGTAAGATCCCCTATTAACTATCTCTTATCCAGGCTAAACAGCACCGGGTCTCTCAGCCTTTTCTCATAAGAGATGCTGCAGTCCCCGTATCGTCTTTGTAGCCTTCCACTGGACTGTCTCCAGCAGTTCCCTGGCAAGGCATCTCTCTATACCACCACAGTCAGCACAACAGGTGCAGTGAATAGCTACAGTGCAACTTGGACAGGCAGGGATTCTCAAGTGACCCAAACAGGTGCCAGGACAGGCTGGGAAGGAAGAGATCCGTTAGTGAAGTACTAACATTACATCAGGAAGAAGCTGGGAATGACAGGTTGCTGTTGTGTTCAGGGAGTTTACTTGAGTGTCAGGTAAGATACTGTGATAAGAGGCAAAGAATTTCTCCTTGGGGCATGTTTTCTTGGAAGCATAGCAAGAGGCGATACTTCTAGTGTAAAAGAGCTTATCTCAGGCAGTTAATTTTCCATGACTGTAGGTGGCCAGTATTGCTTGGTGCACCTTTTCCATTTCCTATGTCTAGGTTTCTGTGTAGCAGTATGGGGTTTTTTTACCTCCTTTACTTCTGGGAAATTACAAGTTCTCTCCACTGGTTCATACCATTATAAAACATGATGCAACATGTCAGTGGCAGTTCTGGGACCACATCTTTTATACATGAGGAAAAAAATTAGTTTGGGAGTCAGGAAGGTACAACTCGTAAAAATAATTCAGCAACAGTAAGTCCTGGCAGAAGTCTGTTGTCTATTCCACCACCCTGGATTATGCAGGAGGGGCCTGCATCGCTGTTCAGCAGGAATTCTCCAATCTCAAATACTTCAAGCACATCCTTAATTTTAAGCATCAAGTCAACAGAATTAGACCATAGGACTGGATTGGGAAGCTTCATCCAAGGATTGTGGAATGTCTGGCAGTGGAACAAGCTGCGCTGCAATCTCACTATTTATGGGTGGCCACTTGTAAGCATTCAAAACATTGCAGTACTGCAGCGTAAAAATAATGCTGATGGCTCAGTGTATAATTAAAGCTTTAGTAAGTCACTTCACCTTCATGCAGCCTGCCTTCCCCCCCTCCCAGTAATTTAAGATTTCACTGTGTTTTTAGCCTTAGAAGTCTGTGAAAGTTTGTTGCAGTCAAGTTTTGAAGATTGCGTTAGGAAAACTCTGCATTTTCAGAAGAGTTAACTTTTTCTAGAGCATTAAATCTGAGAAAATTCTCATTTTTGATGCAAAAAGTAGTGCTATCTTACTTGCACATGGGCCATTGTAGATGCTACATAAACACTATCAAATCTGTTCTGACCACATGACACAAACCTACTAATAACAAATAGATGCAGAGCTTGTTTCTGAAGACACAGCCATGCACCAAAGCAGTTCTGGTCAGTCATGGGCATATAATGCTTTGGGACACGCTGAATATTTTTTCACGTACGTAGGGAAACAAAAAAGCTAATCCTATATACAGCCTGCCTTCTACAGACTCAGGAATTGGAACAAGTCACATGGAGGCAAGAATTGCAAGCACCAGCTCTCGCTTGTCAAGCTACTATATATTTTTGTCTGTAGTGATGCCAAAAGGACCAGACAGCCAGGATTCACTTTGAATGTCCTTCCGATATGGCAGAGGAAATTAAAACCAGCATGCTGGCAGAAACTAAACAAAGCATTTTTAATAGCAGGCCACAGAGGAAAATTCATGAGCTACTCTCCATAGCAACATCTAGGTTCTGTCGTGTTTGCTGCCTCCACTCCTCCTTCCCTTCGGTTCCTGCCCAGGTCCTGCCTGCACCACTGTACACAAGTCCTGGCATTTGCCAATGATCGCTTTGCTGCCATGTATCTGCACACAACTGATGTTCCCCCCCAGTGCTTATTCAGCTGGCTTGCACACACAGGACTCAGATTTTCAATCCAAGAGGTGCTGCCTGGCACCAAGCAAGCCTCCTGTTTTCTAAACTGCCCACTGCTCCTGCTCTTCTTGCTCCCAAATTGTTACAGCCACCTACTTATCTGCCCTGGTCCTCTCACACTGTGTTTGGCAGGGGTAGGCTTTAGTCTGTACGGATACTGGAAAGAGGAAGAGTACTGTTTAATCAAACTTTAGACTAAAACCCAAGCTTTTAAGATGTTAGTCTAAAATATTGTTATGTTTAGAAGAAAACCAGGTAATTGCATTGAGTCCTGACTTCCATGGCTGAAATGAACTACAAGGGGAAGGATGTAGGTAACACCAGGAGCACTCAGGCTGCATATTGTCTTGGGTGAGACACCTAAACCCTGCTGATACTGCAGCATTGTGTTGCAGTCTTGCCAGCACCACTCTCTGTATTTCAAAACAAACAAGTCTAGCACCCACTAACAGGTGAAGAATTGCTGTGTAAACAACAGCCTCCATACTCTGGCCTCAACCCACAGAATCATTTAGGTTGGAAAAGACCCTTGGGATCATTGTGCCCAACCATTAACCCTACTCTACAAATTCTCCCCTAGACCATGTCCCCCAACATTACATCTAAGTGATGCTTAAACACATCCAGGGATGGTGACTCAACCACCTCCCTGGGCAGCCTATTCCAATATCTCACCACTCTTTCCATGAAGAATTTTTTCCTAGTGTCTAGTCTAAACCTACCTTGTTTCGGCTTGATGCCATTCCCTCTGGTTCTATCACTAATTACCCAAGAGAAGAGACCAACACCAACCTCTCTACAATGTCCTTTCAGGTAGTTGTAGATAGTGATGAGGTCTCCCCTCAGCCTCCTCTTCCTCAAACTAAACAGACCAAGCTCCTTCAAACGGTCCTCATACAATCTAGTCTCCAGTCCCTTGACCAGTTTTGTTGCCCTCCTCTGCACCAGCTCCAGCATAGCAGCACCATGAATTCATCAACATTCCCGAGCTGCTTGGTGTGAGGAGGCCACAGACACTTCAGCTGGATGCTGGGCTCAGGAGCGCAGCTGCAGTTGTGTGCACCTATCTTCAAAGGTGACTGAAATGCAAGTGGCTTTCCATCTTCCTGTACTTGCTTTGAGTATCTCTGAGGAAACTGGGTGGGAATACACCTCCTGGCAAAGGAAGCACATGGGGCCATGTTGCTGAGCCCAGGCACTTCAGAATGGTTAACTTCCTCAAGAGGATACCCTCCAGCCTCTGCACCTCCACTTTTGCTGTGAGCCAGAGAGATTCACTGAACACCCTCTGCCACTGTTCCCTCTTCTTCCCATGGCCTCCTCAGAGGGCTGCATGGTGGAGACCCTGACAAGAGCTTAATACTTGCAAACTGCAAGAGCCACGGTAGTTCACGCACAGGTACATCAAGGGCTTTTCTGGACCTGCCTTTTCTAGTTTAGCAAGTTTTAGTAGCTTTCTTGCCTTCATCATAATCCAAAGGACTACAGGTTACCATATAGATTGATACCAAGGAAGAAAGGTCTCCACAACTTACCAAAGCTCGGACTAGAATATAAAAATATATTCAGGACACTTAGGACCCAAGAATGTCTGAACCAATAGATACTACATTCACTATAATATGAAGGAAACAAGTGCAAGCCTTACTACCTTTCTCAAACAATTCTTCTGAATCACACAAGCAAAAACCAGTATCTCTCATGAATTTTCAGCACATCCACAACATCTGCCTCATATACCTGCCAACACTGTTTAATGACAGGTAATAATAATTTTTCTTAAAAAATTCTAAGACACATCAGACATGTCCCCACACAGAACCCTCCCCTGACACAATACAGCTACATAGGTATAGCTCACCCCCACAAAACACACACAACTATTAACTGCAGCTCCCAGCATTGATCCAGCAGCCTTCCTTGCTCCCACAGGCACCTCAAATTTCCTTTCCCACCCCATTTTTGCCTGTGCTTACCTGCAGGTGTGCTCTAACATCACAACACAGTCCCATTTTTCCCCTCCACTCTGGGAGCAAGAAAGCAGCACCATCCTACTACCTTATTTACTCCCACTGCTATAGGGCAACATCTTAAATAGCCTCCAAGCTCCTGGGGAGAAGAAGGGACATTTCCTAGCCCCTCCCTGACTCCAGGTTTTTGTAGGGTAGGGACCATGACCAGCAGCAGCTGATTCACATACTGCCCGACTGTGGTAATTTGGGTTGCTGGTTTTCCTCCACCTGTATTAGAGCAGCTTATCAGATGTGATTTCCTTGTAGCAGAGAAGTTTCAGATATGTGGGGGTCAGGGGGAAATGTACTAAGAAGTTGTCTTTGTGCTCAAACTACTTACACTGTGGCTTTCAGTGTCTCATCTCCCTCTGGTTTGCAACCTGGCTCCAATCAGGCTCCCACTTCTGATGTTTCTGGGAAGGTGTCATGAGGAGTTTGATCACATCCAGGTTCTCCACATGAAAAGTTCCAGGCTCAATGTCTGGCTGAAGCTCCTGCAGGAGTGCCCAGGTTAGGCTTCCTTGCAAAAACAGGAGAGGAAAAACTTCTTTCACGCAGCTTCAGGTATTCCATAATGCAATCACTGCTGCGCTCAACACAGAGAAGACTGTGTTCAGGAGAGGCTGTGGCTTGACCTCATGTCTTCCTCCACCCCAAGCGAGTGACCCAAACAGCAGTAAGCTAGGAGAGCTCTCTCCAGAGTGTGAGTTTTTCCTCTAAAAGAAAAAAACCCACCCTATTCCTCTTTCATACTATTTCAGTGCACTCTGTGAGGCCAAGAGCCAACAGGTGATGCTCTTGGGAAGGCCATGGCTGCCAGGGTATCAACATATGCTGGAGACTGCCCTGCATGACAATGGACCAGAGAGGAGAGAAAAGGAAAAAAAACCCAAACCTCATTTGTCTTTTGCTTCACAGTGTTGGCCTACATATAACACATCCCCTTCGTGTTCAATGGGTTAAACTGTTAAAAACAAAAAGCCTTCCATATTTACTGTTGCAATCTAAAAATACCCCAATTTTGCTGACAGCAAAAGCAAACACAGGCTCCCAGAGGCTTTCTTCCCTTGCTGAAAAGAGTGCACAGTGCCTCAGCTGGCTGACACTGCCACAAGTGAGATGAGATGATGAGTTGAGTTGAAAGAGCATCAGCTCTTAGCTTCCCACCCCCTCCCAGCCTCGCTGCACATAGTGCCTTCACCCTGTGGCCCCCAGCTGCTCCAGAAGGGCAAACCTCACCCCCCACCCATCCTTCTGCCCAGCCCCTGGTATGTGCTGGTGCCAGGTGGGCTGTATGGCTCAGCCAGGTGATTGCAGTGGTCCCTGATACCCCATGAGGCTGAATGTACAGACTCATTAGGTAGTTCTCTCCAATGCCTGCCCTCTGTCCTGAAAGAGGCTGTATTCATTCACAATTTAGAATAATTCTAGATTTTACTTCATTTGGGGCATTTTTCATTGGGAAGATGCTTAATATAATTTACTTATGTTATGCTGACATAGCTGTAGGGGCTTTTAGTTGACATCTGCTTGCAAAGTTAGCAATTTGTGTTTACTGGTTACACTTGAGACCTTTTTAGACAACGGATTTATTTGGCCAACTTCATTCCAGCTGCAGTCTGCCTACTGAGTTTATATTTGCTGGGCTGTAGGTATTCAAGTGTCTGCTTGGTCAGGAAGGGAAATGGTTTGGTGCCCCAGCTCCAGTGCAGCCAGGCGGTATCAGCGGATACAGCTTACTTGCCTTCCTCCTCCTCTTCCTTCTCCTCCTCCCCCTCCTCCCCACCTCTCTGCTTCCAGATGCAAGTGCTTCCATATTTGGCAATGTGTAACTAGGATGGCTTCTTAAGGGGAAAACATCTATCTTGGCAAATGCATTTTAGACTTTCTTCTGCTTTATGTTTTAAAGCATATATGGACCAGAGGAAAAATATGTCCATCTTATGTCTGCTGGCACATCTCAAGTCTTGTATTTAAAAATGCCAACAACCTCCCAAAGATTAGCTAATCATTATTAATCAAGAAAATGCCCTGGCACTGGAAAATGAATTGGCTCCAGTAAGTAGGAAAGTGGCCTGAAGAGGTAATCAAAAGCCAAAGTTCATGAGATGTTAATCCTAGTTTCTGTATCAATTCCCTGTCCAGAGGGGGACACTTAACTGCTTGGTTTGCTTTATTCCTTTTTCTCTGGGACTAGACATCAGCTTAGTCACTGTAGTGTTTAAAGGATTATTTAGCTAATTCAGCACATCACTCTAATGATGTAAAAATCTTAAAAGCTTCACTGGAAGGATTTGGAGCTGTAGTTTAAGAATTATTGCTCATTTGCATCCTTTTTTTGTAACACATTTTGGAAGAGTTAAGGGTTAGGCGAGAGGGGAAGATTTTAATTTTCATTTCAAAAAGAGACATGCATTTCCATTTGGCAAGATTTTGCATCCTGATGGGAAAATGTAAACACTCAGTCTCTGATCTCGCCTCAATCCATATTTAATCTCAGAGAGTGCTGTGGTGTAACTTTGCAGACAACAGTTTCAGGAAGCACAGGGGAATATTCCAGGCTTCTCCTTCTGCTTTGGAGACACTATAAAGGAAAAAAAAAAAAAAAAGGGAAATAAAAAAGTAGGTGAAGCAGGGCAGAGATCTCATGTAATCCCACATGGAGGACACAAAAGACGTTAGGTGGGTAAGGGGATGAAACCCTGCCTGTGAAAGCCAAGCAGTCAGAGGACAAAGCTCAGGGGGGGTGATTTCTCATAAGAGAGAAGACCCTGCCCCTCTCCCTGCTGATGATGCTCTGCCATAGGGCTGCCTCCCACCACCCCATCAGTGCTCACCCACTCCCCTCTGCCATGGTGCCACTCCACGCCTGTCTTCGGTGTGCAGCAAAGGGAGTGTGTGGGAGTACAAAATCAGATCAAACCAGCGGTAGGAAGATGAGTGGGGTTTTAGGAGCTGGTGGAGTGTTAGGACGATGCTGGATTTGAAGCCTGCAGAGGATGGTGAGATTAAAAATAAGCTGTGGCTACCCTTCCCCAGTGTTTTGGCACCTTAACTGCCTGTTATCCTTCTGACCCACTGAAGAAGATGCAGCAACAGAAGAGATTGTATCTTCCACCGCCCTGGCATTGCAGGGCAAAATGATATTTTGCTCCTAGCAAGGTCCCTTTGTTCTCTGTCTGGTGAGGTTTTCTGGAAAGATGTAAACTGAATGTTTCCTCCCTGTCTTCAGTCAAATCAAGGGACTCTCTCCTTCCCCTGAGTTCAACAAGGCACTTGTGTGCATTGAAGATGAGCTCATTCATTCACATCTTACAGGTGTTTGCAGGCTTCCATTCTTTGGTAGGAAAAAGGACCATTTTTATAGAAACTACTGGACATCATGGTGCAGGATTTTTAATTCAAGACATTCATCAAGGGAAGCATTTCACAGAACTATATTATTCAGTATAAATCACATTACACCTTTGTACCTACCTCAGCAATAGTGTGTTTATATTAAAAAAAACCCAAAGAATTCATACAGACAAGAGGTACTGAAATGCATACTTAAATCAGGTGAGTGAACCTCCTGGCCAACAGCTTGTACATTATATGGGTCAGAAACAAGTTTCTTCTGCTCTTTGCCTATGCTGCTTGTTTCCGCAGGTTGGTTGTGGGACAGACAAGGCTTCTCCAAGTTACAGGTTTCAGCCAGTCATGGGCCCAGGACATCAGCTGCAAATAAATGATCAGGCTTCTCCCATGTAGGAAATTCAGGAAGAATCTTTGTAAAGGCTGCTGTGGCGTAGGTTTTTTTTCCTCCAGCTTTAGCTTTCATACATCATCAAGATCCTTCATCTGAATTGTTTTAGGAAGTCTGAAGGGTGTTTGCAACTTTTGTAGGCTGGTGTCAAGAAAAGCCAAGGGTGGCAACAACAGCAGTGGTTTGGCTGCTTCTGCTTTGTTAAAACACACTCTCAGGTAACAACTTGTGACTGGGGGAAGTGCTGTGACAAGATGCAGTGCCACTGAGCACCCCTTTTATTGTGTGTGCTCCTTCAAGAGCAGTATTTGTGATTAGTAGCAGAATACCAGATCTGTACAGCTTTCTGGAGCCAGGCCTGACCTAAATCTGGGTACAGGTTTCCCTTTTAGAATTTCTGTGTAGTAAATGTCCTCCCCAAGAGAGAGCCACCAGGCAGAAAAAAGGTAGACTGGTGTTTCCACAGACACACAGCACACCTTTGTAAACTGCTTATGGTGCTTAAGTGGTTACTGTTGAGCAGGGCAGAAGGAGCCAAAACCCAAAGAGTGTTTTTTCTGTCCTGAAGTATGCATATCAGTGTAATTCAAAGGGAGCCTGTAGCATGTCTGAGTAAGATGTGGCTGTGCCTCCTTTTGTCCTCCTGTAAAGTGTTTTCAGCTTTTCAGCACTGAAGTTGGAGCACAAGAAATGGGATACTCTGAGAAGTGGTTCTGAGGGAAGGAATTTGACATGAAGCCATGGCTTTCACTGAACGTTTTGTTGCTACTTTCTCCCTAGGAACATTTGTATCTGCTTTCACTGTGCTGTGCGGAGCCCGGACTGACCTCCCCGACAGGCACATGTGTTGTGTCTTCTGGCTGAACATTGCTGCTGCTCTGATTCAGATCCTGACAGCGATTGTGATGGTTGGCTGGATTATGAGTATATTTTGGGGAATGGACATGGTCATTCTTGCAAGTAAGTACAGCACAGTCACACCCCTGACCTCTCCCCTCTGTGGCCATGTTGCTGGGTCCCAGCTAATGCCCCTGCAAACCATCAGACTGCACTGTAGGGAAGAAGAGCCACAGGATGGGCTCTGCAAGTCTGTGAGAAACAGTAGGCAGAGGAAGTTCTGGGAGGCAGTTGGGGAGGGCCCTGTGACACATCTGGAAGAGCCTCCCATCCCATCACATGGGTTAAGATCTTCCTTTTGCTTTTACAAAATGAAAAGTGCGGGAAGGGGTGATGCCTCCCAGCACTGTCAGCTCTTCTTTCTGGAGTCCTTTCTGCCCTAGTTGCATCCACATGTGTGTTTAAACAAGAAGGCCCTTTCTTTCTTCTGACTCACTGCATTTCTCTTTCCTGAAAGGCTGGTTCTGCTGTCAGGGAGTGTGCAGGGCCAGCTGTCCCCAGAAGAACCCTAGAGACTCTCCTGGACCCTCCCCTTCCTCCTCACAATACATTTACCCAAAGACTTTTTTTTGTGTTTCACACCAAGTTTTTAGGCTGAGTAGGGCTGTTTCACTACTCCTAGCAGTATTTCCCCTACACCCTTCAATAAGCCTCCATAACATTAGTCTAGGGGAAGAAGAGAGGAATCCTTATTCAAATATATACAATTTAGGTCACCAAGTTAGTATATATTACCAATCTAGAATACAATCTCTGTAACTTTATCAGCTAAAGACTTTTACTGGTGTAAAAGTTGTATCATATCTGTATCATATGGCAGAGAATTAAGGTGACAGCCTCACCTCACCTCCAGAGCCAGAAACAGCCCACAGTGTGGGGTGCTGATTGCATCTACAAGACCCAACTATCTTTCCAAAGGCTGGCAGAGGCCTGTAGGCATTGCCCCAAACCAAACAGGTCTGAGATCCTTCAGGCTGGCAGGGCAGGCAATTCCCACAGCAAGCACTTCTCCCAGAGAACATCTTACTAGCAGCTTTTGCTTTTTGGTTTTACAAGGCTCCACTTTGCCATCTCTGCTGATGACATCTGTGACTGCATGACAGAGGATGAGAGAGGATCTCAGGAACTTGCCTAAAGATGAAACGCATGAAATTAAAAAATCCATCAGGAAACCTGTGCACATCTTCAGCTGCCAAACCCAGGGGTTAAACTGTCTCACCAAGCCACCTGCCAGTTTCTGAGCCAGCTTGAATTTACAGGCTGAGTTAAGGGCAATCCCCACACAGAGCAAACAATGGATATTAAAAACATGAACATAAGTCAGGCATAAAGCTTTCCTCAGGACAAAGGCAGCACTGCCCTTTGTTTTTCAATGCAAACCACTTGCCAAGTTTCCTCTCAGGTGTGCCTGCAGAGCAGGGGTAGCCCATGTTATTCCTGAGAATACATTGTGATTGCTGTACATCTGTGATGTGTCTTTAAGAACCTGCCCAATTTGTGTGTAAACCCATAATTACGTGTTCATAACCATATGCTCTTCTTCTGTTCCTTTGCTGGACAGCCTCCATGTGTGGTTCGCTGTCTGGCAGGACCTAGGTCTACAGTTGTGGGGAGAGGCAGGAAAGTGCCTGTCCCGATAAAGAGCTACAGCTGAAACCTTGACTTGCTTTTCTCTATAGTCCTGTTCATGTCTGTCCTCCACACAGAGGGACTGGGGCTCAGGAAGGTCTTACTGGTATTCCGGTTTGGTTGCTAGGGAACACCATACAACTTTGAAGTATTGCCCTGAAGTTATTTCCCACGCCCAGCTGGACACCACCAATTTGTGAGGCAGAGGGTGGGTGAGTAGTGTGTGGTGAGGATGCTCAGGCCAAGAGGTCCCTGACCACAGCAACAGCATTTCATCCCACCTTCCCTGAGGCAGTAGACAAGTGTAAGAGGAGTCAACATGTCTTATGTTAAGCAGCTATATCTCATCTGACAAGTTGCAGCCCTTGGCAGTTTCTTGCTGTCTCATTAAATAGCTGGGATATAAGTTTACTTACCATGCAGAGAAAATAATGGCTAGATAAAGCAGCTCTTGGTTGTTGGAGAATAAAAGAAAAAACCTTCTCCTTCAATCAAAACAAAGAAGTGATCAAGTGCTCCCAGCTGGATCAAACAGCCCTGTCAGATCCAAACTGGTTTGTTTTTTCATGTTTTGTTTTCATGTTCAAAAAACCCCCAAAGTAATAACTTAAAAAGGAAATAATGATTCAAATGCAAGAAATGAGACATTTAATTTGGAAACACTGCCAAGAAACAGTTGGCTTTGGTTGGGTTTTGTTTGCAAACAATTTGATGCACTGGGCAGAAACTGTACACTGTTGCAACTTGAATCTGCATGCAGGTGGAAACAGTTAAAAACATAGGAAACTACTGTCCACCTCTAGTCTTCCTTGCCTTGAAATGGCTGATTCCATGTGTCCCTGTGAGGGGGCAGTTCTGATGGGCTGGAAGCAGGGCACAGTCTATAAGCTGATGGAGGCTAGCAAGGAGAAGGGTGGCAAGCAGATGAGGCTCTGGGACTCTGCCCCAGCTTTCGCTGAGGAACTAGTGCCTTGCTCCCTGGATCAGGACCTGCCTGTCTATTAGCTGGGTGGGAGTTAGGGAAACTCAATGCAGTTTTTCATCTTCTAGTGCTAATTCTCAGCCATTAAAAGAGGAACCATGCTCTGAGGGGAGAGCTTTCATATTGTCTTTAATGAGGGGAAGAGAAGAATTATAGGCCAATCAGATATACATCAATTCCTGGAAAAAAAAGTAAGCAAACAAGTCACTTGCATACATTTAGAAAATAAAAAGAAACAAAATCACCCTGTGTTTGTCCAGAGCAAGCTATGTCAGATTTTTTTTTATTCCCCTCTGTGGCAGATGGATTAATTCTGTGAGTGGTGGTGGCAATGGTCAGCCATCCCTCCTGACTTTCAGGCACTGACACTATCTCACACAGCTTTCCTACCAGCAAGCCAGGGAGACACAGCATGGATGAAAATGCACTTGAGAATTGTTCTGTAAATACATTTTCCAGAACTGGAAAGACAGAAGGAGAGGTGTGTTGAAAGGTCCCTCCGGAATCTGGCATTTTCATTCATGGCTTGATGATGGAGTGAAGAAGGGACTTACCAGCCCCACACTACCAGCAGCTGCAAGGATGGCAGGCATAGTAAAGGCAGTGTCTGGATTCAAGCAAATCAAAGGAAAGGTCTGTAAAAAAAGAAAATCATACTCAGGAGAGACAAGCCCAGGACACTAAGAAAGGATTAATCAACTGCATAAATACATGCAAGGGAACAACTTGTTTTTCAGAGAAGGATATGGTGGCTGCAGTGAGTCACAAGCTGCACAGGAGTACATTGCTCTGGAGGGAACAAACACTGCCAAGGCAGGTAGGAGCAGAGCCTGTAGGACATTAACTGGTGCTCTCACCTTTCTCAGCACATGTAAAGCTGCAGCGAGGCTTGTGGCCAGCTTTGGAGGCTGTATTTCATGTGGACCACCTGGAGAGAGTCCAGTGGACTGTGAGACAGCAAATAATGAAGAGGTTCAGTGGGCTAAGTCAACATGAGAGGACAGCAGTGTAGCCTAAGACAGACTCAAATAACAGCTGGAAAGATTTGTGTGGAAACTAGGAGACATTTTCCCTCCAGTAAAGTTAAAATGCTGAAGAGTTGGCATGGCAGGATCTGCCTTCTCTGTCAGTGGAAGATCACAAGAGTGGATCTGTCAGGAGCAAGGTGGGACATGGGAAGAGACTGACTGACCTCAGGGGGTCCTGTCCAGCCCTCATCTCCTGTAAGGTGCCCTTTAGTGGTATATATCCCAGCAGGAAGAATAATTGAATGCAGTTTTGTTGTCACACTTAACTACTTTTGACAGCACAATGGCATGGGGCGTTTTCTCTGCTAATTTCAGTGTATTGCCAGCTGGACCCATTAAACACCTCAGATACCTTCTTTAAACAGCCATATGGCTGTAGGAACCATCCTTCATTTTACCCGCTGTCTGAAGGCAAAAGTAGATGAAAAGGAAGCTCTTAAATCTTTTGCAATAAAAATAATCTTCGCTGTCCCCTGGCCCCTGCAAATACCAAGCAGCTCTTGGTGGTGGCTGGGCAGTGCTGCCACACCATACTCTCCTTGAACCCCTCATCATGGCTGCAGGGATGAGGCATGGAGTTGAGACAAAACAGACCTAATTAGCTGGCCAAGGCCAATTGGAAAATGAGTCTCCTAAGGCTTTCTGGGCAAGTTTCCCTCATCTAGAAGCACACCTTGTCCCCAGCCCACACAACAAACATCTTTATTAGCTGCATTGTTCAGTAGGAACGCAGAGGAACAGCCTTTCCAGGAACTCCTGAGCTGCTCAGAGCTCATTATAAAAGGTGCTGTGCCATTTCTTGACAGAAATACCACAGAAATCAATATAGTAATCTCACACTGTGGTGGCACAGGAGACAGAAGTCAGGGACTATTTGTCCAAGCATGGTTTCACCTCTTATACAGCCAAGAAGTCAAGCCTGATTTCTGGAGGAAGCACTTGCTCACCTTCTGGCCTCTGAATTAACTGCTTGCGTGGCTGCATTTATGAAGGGGTAAAGGTGCCATTGCCTGTTGTTTCACAGGACAGGGACTCCTGGCACAGCCCCTGCTTCTGCAGTGGGCAGCTGACTCTCAGGGATTGATTGCCAGCCAGCAGTAAGAAATTACCTATAATCATGCTGTCCACTTGTCACTCCTTTGCTAATTACAGTGCTCAGCCCTTGCCAGAAGCAACAGCAGATGATTGCATGGTTACTGTATGCTCAGGCTCCAAAGGACTTTGGAAAGCATCACCAAGCTTCTCTTCTCTGCAGGAACCCTGCTAGGGCAGGTAATGCAGCTGCCCTGGGAAGGAAAGGGAGCAGAAAGCACTTGAGAGATTTGGAAGAGAACAACATCCTAAAACAGTTGGTAACCCTTCTTGAGATGAAGGAAACTCCAAGGATAAATTGCCCACTTACCTATTATGGTTTGATTTTAAATATAAATAGAGCTGTACCCCAAACTACACCTGAGGAAAGCGTTTAGAATACCCTTTCTTTGCAGTTTCTTATCAAATACTGTAAAAGTTCTTAAAATACTGTAGAAATGGTAAATACCATCAGAGCCTGAAGCACCCCAGTTATGAGTTATCTGTGGGCACAAGCATGCTCAGCGCAAAACTGTCAAAAAGCCATCAGGTGTAGTTTTCCCAGCTCTCAGATCATGAACACCATGCCACGTGCCATCTGGTATTGCTGTGGCATCCTGTTTGCCACCTTCCTTCAGTGGTTCTCCTTCAATCAACCCCATGAAATAACAATGTCATAGAGGAAAGTGTTTGTGGGAGCATCACTTAGAGATGTTATTTCATACAGCCTGTCTGTCTCAGGGCCAATGAATTGGAAAGCAGATGAAGATTCCCCCATCCTCTTTAAACAAGAACTCCAAATATAATGATCCACTTCAAGTACATGGAATTTAAAGAATGTTTAGCCCTGGTGTGAATGTCTGATGGTTCTTTGTTTACTCTGCAGACCCAATTTATTTGTTCTTTTCTGGTTCTCCATGTGTTTTGGATATATCATCTACAGTTACATTTCTCCCTCTCTCTTTCTTTCATGTTCCTTTGCCTCCTTTTGTTCACCATCAAAGTTTCACAAGGTAAGTTTGTTTCTGTTCTTCCTCTTTGTCCTCACACCCTGTGGCAGCTCCCCACGGCGAGGAGCAGTGAGTGCTTGTCTGGGGCAAGCCATTTGGGATGCACTTTTGGTTGGTGCTGCCCACTCCCAGCCCAAATCCAGCTGTGTGCCTCTGTGTGTGTGTCCACCTGTCTCTCTGTCTTTCCTGTGGCCACACCGCCCCAGGGACATGTTCTCTGCCCAGCATTGAAATGCCTCTTGGGCTGCCCCACGGACAACCTTGGATCAGGGCAGGGACCCATGTCAGGCTTGAGAGCATCGGGAGGTCAGCCTTTGCATTAACCCAATCCCCGCAGGACAGCCAGTGCACAGACTGGATTCTTTTTGCCTGAATCTTACTTATAGTGGTTTACAGAAAAAGTGCAATTTCAAGCAAACTTGATTATATCTGTGATTTTATGTGCAGACACTCAGACCAACTTAATCTTGATTTTAGGGCTGTCTACTGTACAAAACTGCACCTTAACTGTATTGCAGGCATGCTAACAAAGTTGCTTCATACAGAACAGCTATTCCTTTGCAAGAAATGCAAGAACTATTTTCATATATAAACTATGTAATAAGTTGTCTGAAGTATTTTAATAAATAAGTTTATCATGGGACAGGTCATCTTTTGGCTTCCTTTGGTCATGTGAAGAGAGATGCAGGCTCAGCCACTGTAACTGGATTCCAGCCAGCTTCAAAACTGATAGCAGGACTGAAAATGTTTCTGTTATATTGTAATGAAAGGCATGGCTATATAAGCAAGTTACTGTGAGCATAACATAGCTTCTTACTTCAGCTAAGGATTTATGGTATGTCCCAACTCTCTGGACTGTGTGGTTCCTTGTATTCTTTTTTTTAACTGTCCTACCTAAACAAATAAAAACAATGCTGTAGATAAGCCCTTATTACAGGTTTCCAAACAGCTCATCTTACCTTCCAAGCTGACTCACATTTGGAATATAAATGCCTAAGAAATCATCTTTTTTTCCCCTAGAAAAAGCAGTTTGAAAGAGGTTGGAGTCTTTCTGTTCAGCTGCACACAATGGGCAGTAATGCAGTGCAGGGCAATATGTGTTGATAAGTGTCGTTAATCTCCTCCTCTATTCTTTTTGCTTGTTTATCAGCAGGAAAGACAGACTGCCAAGGCTGGGTGAATGCCTGGATTTTTCCAAAATATAACAAAATTCATTTGCTGGGGCCAATTTTTACTTCAACAAAAAGTCCCTTAAAGATAGGGGTTATGGCACCTGCTGGTATTTTGTGTTCAGCTTTTGTAAGGGACTTGCAAAGGCCTGACAGAAGGGCTGGAAAGAAATATTTAAAAGCATCAATGGAAAAGTGTTGAAAAGTTAAGCATCCTTCTGAGATGTGAAATTTCAGACTTATTTGAAATTCAAAATATAAAAATGACAGGCTACTTACATTAAATAAATAAACAAACCAAAAAACCCTCCAGATTTTTAAAGGGTTTCTAGTTCAAATATCTTTGCTATTGCAAGGCAGTGCAGGTAAAGACAGCTTAGCTGATGCTTTAAAAAGGAGATCTTTTGTATTCACACTATCAAAATAACAATGCCAGATTCTTTTTAAAAGAAAGCAGACAAATTTTCTGGTGCTGTCATTGCAACCACCTAGGAAAGAGTTAAAAATAACCCAGAAAGTATTTTTCTCACTTTCCTGTATCAACACAAGAGATGTGGGCACTCTCCTATTGCCCTGCCCTGGCCCCACTGGGGGAAGGAACCCTCCCTGGTGGGATTTGCAGCCTCCTCTCAGCCACTACATATGGGGTAGCAAATCATGTGGGGCTCCACTCCCCTGAGGAGCTGTGATGAGCAGTGGGACCAGCTGCTTTAGCCCTTACAGCATCCATGTGGCTGCAACACCATGTCTGCTGGGGCCAAACATGAGCCAGCGCAGAGCCTCCCAAGGTCATTGCTGCCTTGGTACATTAACCTCATGGCCAGGGGAAGAGGAGAAGGGGGGATCCTGCCATTTCCCACTGCAATTGGTTTTGCTGTCAAAAAGCTCCATTTTCTCCAGTCCCCCTAGACAGCTGCTGTGCCCCAACAAAAACACCTGTAATTATGCTGGGCTGGAGCAAAGCAAATGTGTAAGAAGGCAGTGAGAATATCATTAGGGAAGGGGCCTACTGAGGCATCCCCTGGTTTGTGTTTGAACTCTTCACATGTCAGCCTCTCATTAAAGGTGTCTCCTTTCTCCTCCAAGAGGTGTTTGTTCACTTCTGAAAACTGCAGCACAAATTGGTTGCTGCTGGAGAGCTTCGTTAGCAAAAGCCAGCATGGCTAAAAGGTGGATAGAGGAAACCAGCATCCTCCTACCTGTCAGTCCTCTGGAAGGACGAGGTTCAGACATAGATCACAAGTAGAGATGTGAGCTGGTCAGATGCATGACCAGCAAACTGCCAGGTCAGTGGCTGGGAACAGTGGTGTCTCTGGGGCAATATCTAAGGGCATACATTTCTCCTACACTGCAGAAAACCACTCTCCAATACATAACAATTTAGGCAGACATCACTTCTGAAAGGTTTTAGGTTATTGGGTTGTACTGGAATTGGTGGCTGCTGGCACCTACTGTGCCTTTATAACCTATTCAAGCAGGGATGCCTCTGCCCATGCCGGGGCCAGTGGAAGGCAGGCACCCCAGTGGAAAGGCTGGCCACCAGCAGCCGCATCACCAATGTACCTAGGAAGGTGATCACACCCTGCGGCTGCATGGGGCAGATGTTGGCTAAAGCAAGTCAGAGCAGCTTATTGGGCTGAGCCTGCTCTGGAGCAGCCTGGCTGCAAGGGGGGACATGGCAGCTCCCCTATTTTCCCAGGTGGTTTGCCACTCCTGGTAAACCGGGCTCGTGGCTCGCTTGAGCCTCACCGAAGGTCCTAGTTGGGAATTAACACTAATCATGTTCCCTTCCCCTCCCTCCTCACAGGCTACAAGGAACAGGGGATCCCACAGCAGCTGTAGTGGCTGGGACAAGTATGGTCAGAGAAACAAGACAAGAGATTTCCTTTGGCAGCTGTGGGCCATGGACCTTTTCATTATCCTTTGTCTTTCTTCTTCTTCCTTTTGTTTTGTTTCCTTCTGTTTGAATCTGGTTCATCTGCCCATCCAGCGGAGCGGAGGTGCAGAGCAGCTGATGGAGAATTGCACTGATCCCATTGAGCAGCGGAGATGGGGCAAGCACGACGTGGGTTAGGACTGGCCTCAGCCAGCATGCAGTGGGCAGCTGATGATGAGAGTGCCAAGAGAAGGAGACATCCCTGGTGAAGGTGGCACCTGGGCAGGCAGCTGAGATGGGGGAGTGGGAGATGCTGCTTACTCTCTCCTCCCAAGGGCAAGTAGCTGAAGACATTCTGCCTCCTTTTTACGCTCACCCTTAAAAGAAACCAGCTGCCAACGTCAAATGCCAAGGAGCTCTTAATAGATATATGTACAGTATGTAAAAGCAAACAAGTGTTACCTTTTTCCCCTCAACCCAAGAGTCCATTCTTGACTGCTTCGCAGTAGTGGAGGGCTCAGCCCAGCCTCCTCTGCTCTCTGTGTATATATGGTGTTCAATGAAACTCTGTCCTTGCAGATGTCTTGCGAAACATGCTTGCTGTAAATCATATTGTACTGCTGAACTGATTGTGGCTGTCCCCTGCCTCCATCTTCTGACACCATGTGAAGACCAGATCTCCGGCTGAGGAGACTTTATCTAGCAAGGGACCAGTGTTCCACAGCACCTGTGCCTCTAGGGTGGCGGGTGCAACCACGTGCTGCCAAAAGCTTCTAGCATTAAGACTGCTGGGGGAACCCCCCCCAAAAAAGAGACTTTTCCTCCTCTCCCCCTGAAAGGGACTTGCTGGCAGTGTCTCCGTGCTTTGGAAATGGATCCCTTTACAGCATGGCATGTGCTCCTGGCTGAAGCAGCATCCTCACTCCACTTCCCTGGGGTAAGTGGCCAAAGCTTGAGGATTGCAACCTGTTGCTAACCAGGTACTCGGTATCAGTCATGGTTGGAAGGCCCATGGCCAAATAGGGTAGGAGCCCCCTCAGCAGGGTGAGAAGAGCTCAGCCAGGAGCAGATCTGGTGGGAGCCCCTGGCTGCTTTTCCACTCCAAAAACGTGGTGGGAGGCACCCTGCCTAAAGAAAGCAAAACCATGCTGCTGCTCTCACCCAGGGAGGGTCCTCCCAGCAAGAGGAGCTTCACACAAACCCACTGCCAAAACTGGGAGCCACCCAGCCATGAAAGAGCTGAGATGCACGTCCAGCCCATCGCTCCTGTGGAGAGGCAACTGATGGGCAAGGGGATGGCAACAAACCCTGCTGCCTTACAAGCTCCCTGCCTCCCCTAGCACGATGGCTTGCTTTTAAGGCAGGTTTTCATTTTCCATGCAGACCAGATCCTGACAGTTAAAATACTTCCTGTATTTTAATAAAAGAGAGCTGAGGTGTGAAACAGCAGCAAGTGCCCTGGAGCACACCTGACTCCTTGACTGATCATGTGCAGGCAGAAAGTGAAGACTGCACATCTGTTCTTCATGGGCCATGTGTTCAACCCTCAGAGGCATCGTAGGGGTGCACTGAGCAGGACAGCCACCCACTGAGGGTGGAGGAGAGCACTGCATGGGGTAGGGCGCCTGTCAGTGATGTCCCCAAGGATCTGGTGGGGTATGAAGCTTAAGTGTTTTCACCATCAGGTTTCCTACCTGTCCAATGCCCACACTTTGCTGTGAGTCCACAGCCTGTAGAAAGTAGGCACCAATACCTCTCTGCTCTCCAAACTCAGGTAGTCCTTCTCCAGGGCTAACAATAACGCATATTCCACAGTCACAGCTAATTTATGGTGGGACAGAACACATCAAAACCATGCACATTTATCCAGTTCAGGCATCAAAACTAATGACAATTTTTTTTCACCCCACCCTTTAACAACTGTGCTATAAAAACCTTTGGGCTGCCCAAACAGGAGAAAGAGGCAGAGAGCCAGAAGCCTTGGGAGCACCAGCCTTCGCTGTGAGCCAGCAGACTGCTGGCTTGAGCACTTCCCCTGATCTCAGCAGCCTTAATCAGAAAAGCAAACAGAACCCACATAATAAGGATGCAAATTTGTAGCACAAACAACTTATTGTATATTTTACCAAGCTAGACTTCAGCTAGAGCAGTGTATTTTGCTGACATTTAGTTTGTGTGTGTGTGCAGGTAGTACCTGGGGTTTGTGTGTGGCGTGCCCGAGCCAACACGCTCAGCTAAGTCCCTGAAAAACTGCACGAGTCCCACTGAGCAGATGTCCTACAGTGCCTATAGTCCATAGAAGACACATGGACTCTTCACTCTTTGGAACATGGTTAGCAAGAGGGGAGGAAACCAACACAAAATGGATTTGTGGAAGACTCTTCAGATTATATTTAAAGCAAATATTAACAGTAAGCCCCTGTCTCTGTAGATGATAGACAGACATCGCTATTCCTGTTGTACAGCTGAGGAACAGAAGTCTGCAGTAAGGTTAAATTGCCAGACTCCAACACAAACCCATGCCAGAGCCACAGGAGTAACTTGGGCTGCATTTCTCTTGCCTCACACTGTAAGTGGTGGCTCATATTGCTATGCTGGCCAACCAGAAACTGGTATTTAGCAACTACCCTGTATCCAAATAGTGGTGCTGAGCTCAGCTTTTTAGACTGCTCCACAAAAAGCAGAGATCGATAACATTGTGTAGACTGGAAAGCTGCTCATTTGTAATTTTAGAAGACAGATGAAAAAACCAACTTTTAGAGACTTAAGCCACACAACACAGGCAGCAGTGAAGTAGGTTTCTTTGGCAAACAAGCACAAGTCAGTGCTTGTTAACCCAGGGGTGGGAGTGCTCAAGAGGAAAAGCAGCACAGTTACCCTGCCATGATGCTGCAGTGCAGCAAGACCCAGTTACCTTGCTTTGCCAAGAAGAGGCTCACACTTTGAAAAAAATCAGCAGTATTTGGGGGGGGGTGGGGGGGTGGAAATTCAACTCCTTGTAGCTCAGTGGGGGAGAGATGAAACCCAAGAGCCATCTGACAACTGCATTAAAGCCAAAGTGTAAGCCCTTCTAGATTTCTGTTGCCACAGCCATTGCCAAAAGGATTTCTGCTCGTGATCAACAATTTAACTCTTTTTGATCATTTCTACCAAAAGGACCAGTTGAGAGGGTGGCTGCTCAGTGACTTGTGCTGTATAGCATTTGCAGCTCTGTGTCTTGCAGGACTTTATGGATGTTACAGACTTGAGCTTCAGCATCTACTGCAAGACAGAGAAGGCCTCTGCTCCTTCATTTCCCACATGGGAAAATAAGGAGTAAATAGGATCCTAACAAGGAGCAAACAGGGAACCAGTAGCACAGCTGGAAAACACCTTCACAAGCTGTTGCTGTGATCAGTAGGAAGTCTATTTTGAGGTTTCTAACTAGTCACCAAGCCACCCAAACAACTTGCTAACTCAGCAAGAGCAAATGTTTACTACTCACATTTGCCAATAAAGATCAGCCAATTCAAGTGCAAACTCTAAATGTTGTCTGAGCATGGAGTTAGTTGCACTGTGGCCTTGGGATGGGTGTGCAGGAACCTGTGCAGACATGGCTAACAGGTTTCACTAGGCCAGCTGGTAGAGGTGTTGAAAAGAAACCAGACAAAGCCTTTGGGAGCAGAAGCTCTGAAATGAGAGTAGCCAAGCATGGCTGAAGAAAAAGTTGTTCTAGTGCCTGTGAAGATGGATTCACTTTTAAAGACAGATTTAAACATTTAGTGGACAGGTAGCACAGGAAGTCTCAGTCTAGTGAGGGTTAAACAAGCTGACATTAAACTGCCGAAAGTCCTATCTCCTGTGGCATCAAATGTCAGACTGGCAATAGATGTCCCATCCTAGAGACTGAGCATCTGTACAAAAGGTTCCCTGGGAACAAAAAGCAGTAGGAATATCTCCTTGGCAACCTGGCCAGGGGTTTGTTGGCCTTTTGGGCCACATTTGATGCTGTCTGTCCCTGCGCTCTAGTGAGGATGGGAGGAGTGGATAAGTTGGGGAAGGGCTTGTATGAAAGTGCTGACATCTGTGTGCTGGCCACATATATTGTATGAGAGTTCAGCACCAGCAGCACTGCATAGGAGAGGTATAGGATATATAATTTACCTTCAAGTTTTACTTTATAAAGGTCAAACGCAAATTTATCAAAGTGATGAAGCCAAAAAAACAGCCAATACACCACTTGGAGGCTCTGAGAACTACTGAGTGGACATGCAGGACAAAAGGCCTTGTTTCTGCCTCTTGTGGGGATTTTCTTAATTGATTTGAATTACAACCAAACAGATTCCAACTCTCTTTATGATATCAGCAACTCTATGGATTTGCCGTACTGCCACGGAGCTAACACCAAATTGCATTTTCCCCAAAGCTCCCTTGCTGCATTGATAATAATGATAAAAAAATGCTTTTTTCAATACTCCTGATTACAGCCAGCACCCTCAAGCCCAGGTGTGAGCAGCAGCATGCTCTTGGGCAATGGTGAGTCCCTGAGCCTGGTTTCAGGTCTCCCTGTGGCAATTAGTGTGGAGACGTGCTGTAGTGAGCTCAGAGGCTGAGCCACAGGGCAGGGCTGAGGAAGTTGGAGGTGACAGACAGGATTTCAAGTTTTAGTGGTCATAAGGGGGGTGGGGGTGTCTGCTCAGTCCCATCTTTAATATCACACAGTCTCCCTACCCCTACTTGGTTTTCCTCTTATAAGAGACCAGAGCTTTGTGCCAGGGACAGACCAGGCAGAACCTATCCCCTCAAAGGGCTCCTGGGGAGCCCATGGGGGGGAAGCTGGCAGCAAGCCAGAGGTATGTGCACAGTGCCCATAATTCATGCACTGGTGAGAAGGGCCACACAGCTAAGACGCAGGTACAAGTGCTAATTTGGAGCTTCCTCCCCATCAGTAATGCTTGTCTCTCTCTTTAGGACCAAATTAATCACCCACCACTTTTACACCTCTTTCCAGAGCCCTGCAGAAGGAGGCCACCCACTCTGGGACACCCATCAACACCAATGCTGGATAGCTCCTGCAAGCTGTGGGCAAATTATGGTGTACCCCACTGCCGCTGCAAACTGAGCCCTGCCTCCTCACCGGCGCTGCTAGAGGCTGTCTAACCTGGTCAAAGGTGCATGGCACCAGCTATCCTGATACCATCATCTGCTTTGTAAATACAGGTGGTTTAGATGCAAGTTTTACAGCTAAAGAGCGCTAGTAGGTAACAAAGAATAAATGCAATTGCATCACCCCCATCTGTGAGCAACTGTTGCTCTTGCCTGATTGTGTAAACCAGGTATCTCAAGAAAAAAAAAAAAAAAAAAAAAAAAAAGGGCTTTAATGAAATAGTTCCTTGGTACTTGAACCCAGCTGGATTGAACAGTTGATTTACTACTCGGTGGAAAGCAATTCCGAGTAGGAACCAAACCAAATGTCTTTTTGAAATTTGTGGCCAGTCGTAAACCAGTTTCATTCTGGGTCAGCCCAACCATTTCAATGCAAAGCACGTTAACCTTTTTTTCCTAAGTTTGTTGGTGTGGCCAGATCTGTACTTAATGTAGAAAAGGTGCTATGGCAGCCAGTCCCCCCACCCTTCTGGCCCTTTGCCTGCCTGACCACACTTGCTGCAGGGGGTTGGCTTCGCTCTCAGCCATCGCAGCCAGTAAGGTCACAGGGGTTTTGTGCTGGGAACAGCTCTGGCACACGGCTGTGCCATAGGGAGTGTTAGACACGAGAGGTGCCTCCATCTATGCTGCATCTTGTGCTTTCTGAGACAAAACCATGTGTTCCTCCTATGTGCATCAACTGTCACTCATTTTATTAAAGATCTTTCGGTTGTGCTGGAAATCACCCCTTGTTGTAGTCTTGCTGTGACACAGGGGGTATTGTGCCAAGCTCCACAGGCAGGAAACTGAGGAGTCATGGTCTCAATACTCTTCAGGGGGCTGCTTTATTCCACCCTTGCCTCCTACTCTTTTTTTTTTTTTTTGTATGAGCCTGCAGTTCATGTACACACACATTCCAGCCAGAGTGTATTTTATTACTATTCAACCCAAACTACATCTTCTACAAGACACCGAGAGTTCATTGGCATTTAAAGCCCATACACAAGCTGTAAGCTTGGCTAGATCCAATATTCCTCCTAGTCAAATGCAATGGCTACTCCCACATGCTCACTAGCCATGGCATGATAACACCCCTCTGCATTTTCTAGCTGACTTCTCCATGCTCACACACAGACAATGCACTTTCAGGTAGTGCTGCAGTTTAATCTCCAAACTGTCACTCAGCATTTTCATGCCCCCACATAAACCTCCAGGTTCACCACTGTAAAACCCCAGGCGACAGTGGCACCAGCTGAACCAGTGTTAGTTACTGTGAATCCCCCAGGAGCCCATCCCATCCACAAGCCATTCTTCCCCCTCTTGTCATATGTATGCATAACTACAGCCAGGCTCAAATTCAGTCCTGCTTCCCTTGAACCCACCAACTGGTCAGAGGGAAGCGACACACATGTACATACACACCTCATCCCCTCCAACAAAACAGCGCAGTGGGATGTGAAGGCTTCATGTAGACTTCAGGACAGACAAGGCATGAGTAGCTCAAACCATCTTCCTGCTCTAAGGATGCTTCCAGGAGGCAGGTCAAAGGGAATGGCATATTTGGGCTTGGAATCAAAACAGGGACTCACCCTCACCAGTCCTGACTGGAGGTGATAGCAGTGCTCCCCAGCTATTTAGCAAGTGATCCCACCCTGACCCAGACCCCCATTTCAACCCACCACACACATACAGACACAGGCACTGCTCCCCAACCTGGGAGGGGGATAAGTTGTCCATAGCTGGCTTGAGCCCATGTTTTCTTTGGCTTTGGCCATGTTTGGGTGTATTGAATCTTTCTTCCTAGGAGGGGAAGGGAAAGAAGTGCATGCCCTCCTATGCTGTTTGCACCCCAATAGTGAACCTGCCTTTCACTTTTGTGCTGGAGCCCAAACTGATGGGTTACAGATGACCATTTGTATACCTATTTATGTAGCCAGGTATTGGATTGTGACTTGCTGTGTTTTGATACTGTGGATTTTACTTGGTTTTGGGTTTGTTTTGTTTTTTTTTTTTTTTTAAGTTAAATATATTATATTGCTGGACAGCTGGAATGAAATGCAGAGTCTCTTTACATAGCCTGAAGAAACCCCAGCAGCACTGGATTGAAATGAGTCTTCCTCCCACCAGCTGGGTGGTGGAGAGCATCCAGTAGACACCAGCCTACACCTGCATCATCTCAGAAGAAGGGGCAGGGGTCAAGGCATGGCTTTCTTAAAGAATTAAGGACCCTGAGCCTTACAGCAGAGGGCTGGTGAGGAGCCTTACCCACATCTCTGAAGTGGAGATAAGGCAAGGGGGAAAAAGCCACCCTGCTGTGGCCCTGTGCACACACCTACCAACAGTCTCTCACCTGGCTTTTCTCTGCAGTTTTAACACTTCAAAATTACTCCAGACACATTATCCCTACTCCCCATGGGAGAGCAGCCCCTGCACTGCTGGGGACTCAGCTACACATACCTGAGTGGAGCAGCCCTCGGCAGGTGGCAGAGCCATCACAGGGGAGATTTTCCCTGCAAGGCAGCTCTGCCGCAAGGGCAGACAGCCCATCAAAACACATCCGCACATTTTTTCCTTCCATACTTCAAGCTCCCTGCTCCTCCTATAACAGGCAGTGCCACTGCTCTACTCCCCCCCCCCCCAGAACCACCACAGGTGGGGGGAAAGACAAGAGATCCCAGAAGGACTTGACAGGCCTTCCCTTGGTCATTTTTAGGATAAGCAGGGGTCTTTAAGCAATTGCTTATTCATATGAATGTCCACATCCTAGTAGTTTTGACCCCAAACATTAGTACACAGGTAGTTTCCAGGCTGCAAAGGTTTACCTGCCCCTGCTTGGATGCCTCACCTCTGTAGGAGGCTCCTTGTGAACATGGGTTTACAAAGGCATCTTGTCCAACACCAATTTTCTTCCATGGAAGAGACCCAACTCCTCATCCCAGACCCTCAGGAAAGCAAGGGCTGCAGCCACCACCCCATTTCTAGCCCAGCTGCTGTTCATAGAGGATGGGCTTCAGCCACCCCTGGGATTCCTGCAGCCCTACTGGGATGGCTCAGCCTCTTGCTCCATGAAAACCCCAGATCCTCAGAGAGCTGCAACACTGCCACAGGTGAAGGTGGGATGCAGAGAATAAACCTTGAGCACATTTCTGTGCTATAGTGGGACTGTGCAGTCCCTCACAATCCCTGCAGCCCATAACTGACTGTTAGCTGCTGCTACCTGGGGTGGTTTCCTCCCCAGTGCAGTGCTTTGAGTCTCCCCTCTCCCTGCTGGGAAGATGGCACCATGGCACAGGGCTTATTGGTATCTGCTGCCCACCCAGGGCAGGTGCACGGCTGGCCTCCCAGCCCTCCCAACAGGCAGGGCAGGGATGGAGAAGAAGGCCCACAGCACAGAGTGGGCTCACAGAGGAAGTAAAAGGTGTCTGGAAGGAAATGCAACACCCCCCAAAATAAGGGCAGACCTTTGGAGACAGAGTGTGAGAGATTAAAGCCTGTTCAACCCCATTTCCAGATTGCCAGTTTAATGCTCCTCTTGTTTGCATGGGCTTATGCAGGAGTGGCAAGAGACTGAAGCCAAATGTGGGCCTCAAGAAGTGAGAAAGGGGTCCCCCCTGCAAAGCACAGGTGACAGCACAGATCCCACTTCATCCACCCTTGCAAGTAGTGCCCAGTGAAGACCATCAGTAGCTTCCTGGCCCGGCCTCAAATGGGGACACCCCACAGCTGGCACCCCATTGCTGGGCTGCAGGGACAGCCAGCTCCATGCAGTCTGTCTTCAATGAGAAGAACAAGGAAGGGGAAGGACTCATGCTGCTGTTTGTAGTTCAGCAAGGCCATCAGCTGCAGCAAGAGCACCAGAGGCAGAGAGCCCACCGAGGACCAGCCTCGGTAACAGGGAAGCCCCTGCCCAGCCACAGGGCAGGGTGAACTGGCTGGCGGGTCCAGCCTCAGGGGGATTCAGTGGGACTCAAAGGGCCCAACTCAGGTTCTGTGCAAGACCAGAAAGATGGGTCCTCTCATAAGCCACAGCTTTGAGGGATGTGGCAGGCGAGGCAGAAGGCTCTATTTCACTTGACACATCTTTCTATTTAGGCTTCGCCTCTCAGCATGTGAGGTGCTTTGGGATGAAAGCCGGTACATAATATTATGATACTATTAATACACCTATGCAGATACACCGTCACATGGCAAATCCACTAGAGACATCTGGAGTAATTACCTTGAAGAGATTTCTTTAAAGCCCTGCTAATGCAACAGTTTCAGAAGGGGAAGGAAAAAAAAGAAAAAAATTTAAGAAATAGTAACACAAACAAAGTCAAAACCTGGGCCTTAGTGAATACAGACAAGCTATGGAGAAAAACCTCCATGCCTTATCCTCACCCAGGTACCCTCATGAGAGCAAGTCCTTCCCTCCTCCAGAGGGACAAGCATCTCCAGCAGCTTTTGAGCCCTGGGGACTGTTGATACCCACGTCCCAGGGAGATCTCTGGCATCAGCAGACAGAAACCCAGGTTTTCGGGGGGTAAAAAGAGCCAGAAAGGGAACAGGTGATGAGCCCTGCCTGCAGTTTCTGGTGGCTCCTCAAGTGGGCAGCAGCTCTGCTGGAGCGCACACCAAAAATCCCTGTTGGGAGCGCAGCCTTGAAACCAGACGGTAACACCGCCCAGAAACCCAGGGAGCAGGGTGACCACTGGGCTCCTGGGGCACCCTACAATATGCTGGCACTTGTCAGGAGACGGCAGCAAGCAAACCTCGAGCCCCTGAAGAGCTGTGAAATGCCCAACATAACCCTGCATCCTTCCAACCCTGCAACACTTCTCCAGCATCCAGAAGCCAGACTAAAGACACTCCTGCCCCCCAGCACACAGCCAAAGTCCACAGCCACCCTACCCCAAGCCCCACACTGCATTCCTGGGCAGACCCCCCACCCAGCCACCCACCTCCTCCACATCCTGCAGCCCCAGAGGGAGTACATGGCTGCCACATACATCTCACCCCAATTTCAGGTGCAAACTGGCTCATTCCCTCAACCCCAGAACAGAGCTTGACCAGATGCCCTCACAGCACAGCCACAACTCTTGTTGCACCCACTTAGCACACCATAGCAACAGTGGGGCCAAGGAAACTCTCTTTCCAGTAACCACCACACAACAGGAAAAATTACCCTCCCTTTGCACTTGCAGCCACTTCAAGCTGGGCTTTTCCCACCTCCCCACCCGACTGCGAGGGGCACAGCCCTGCTCCCCAACGCAAACTCACCTTCTCAGGGCTGCCACACACCCAGCCCTGCAGCAGCATTTCCTAGGAACCACACAGAGCTGCAACCCCTAACGCTGATAGCCCTACCAGGCTGATGGGGAGAGGCTGGAGCTTTATGCACAATCCGGAGCAATCAGTGGAGCCATGTGTGCTTTGCTTGAGCCCATCTGGGAGATTTCAGGCTGTCGGCTGCTGCTACACCCAGGGGGCAAAGCACCTCTGGTGGAAGGGCTGAGGTCAGTCCTGTCTTGCAGCTCATTCTGATGGGGAGCCAGGGGCTGCTTACAGGAAGGTCTTACTGGTGGCAATACAGAGACATGGAAATACACTGCCTAGGTATTGTACCATTTAGAGCTATGTATTTAGAAAAACATAATTTAAATTATATTCTGTTCAAACTACCCTGAACAACCATTAACCCCCCCGAAAAACAAAAATACATGCAAAGGATGGTTATTCCAAGGTATACACATACTATCTCCAAATCTTCAAGTCATGTGCTCCAAATACACCTTCAGATCTGAACACAGCTATGAGCAGGTAGCAACTGATCCAAGAAGATAATATTACCATTATTACTTTGGATCTTGTTTGCAAAGGAAAAACGCAGCCCTGTGGAAGAGGATGTGAGCTGCAAGCCTGGCCGGGAGGCATGCTTGTGTCTAGGGCACATTATGTGCATCCCCAAGGGATGTGAAGATGTGGCAGCCAGAGCATCCATGCACTAAAATTGGCATCATATGCCACATCCCAAGTAACTTTGGACTGAGACTTGGGTCAACACACTTGCTCAGCCTGCTCCTGTTTCTTTCTCGGTCCTTCCTGCTGAGGTGGGCAAAGTTGGGGGACAAAACTGCCCCCCCTAGCCCTAGGCTGAGCCTTTTGGGGAAAGCTGAAATGCTACCCCCTGCAGCAGGAGCCCGGGGCAGCGCTGGTGCCAGAGGGTATTCCTCCACGAGCCTTTGCCATGGGGACCTCTGGCTCCCACCAGTAGCCCTGGTGGTGGTGGGGAGGTTTGCTGCCTGCTTCCTGCAACTTCTGAGTTTCCCTTCATGTACATGCAAATAAACATAAAACCCAACACGGTCTGGCTCTTTTTCATCACCAGACATTATTCAAAATATTAATATTTTACACTACTGGGTATTTATGTCCCAGAAGTGATACAGCCAGCCTGGCTTTGCTGGCTGCCCTTCCAAAGTGCCTACATCACTCAGAGCTCATAAAAGACACTTAATGTCAGAGGTGAGCCTTCCAACCAGGACCTTAACAGCCTGAAATTTGGCCCCAGTGGGGCTCAGCATGTCAGTGGCTTGCTCACAGTCATGCCAGGTATGATGATGCTCCTGTTCACACCTGTGTGGGGCCCTGACACCTGCCTGGAGCCGTCTTGGGGTGCAGTCATGAAGCTGTGGGGTGCTGATGCACCTTCAGTTGCCTCTAGCTCTGCCAAGTGCTCCAGCTCAGGAGAAAAAGGAATTAAAAGCTGACTCCAAGGCCTCTTCGGTTTCTTCCCCAAATGGAAAACGTCTGTTCTAGGAAACAAATTTCCTGGAGGTCTAATTTTAGAAAAAGGCTGTTTCTGCTGGCCCTGGCTGCTTCATATTGCTTGTGTTGCCCAGCCTGGCCCCCTGGATCTCTCTTTCCATTCCCAAACCCACCAGGGCAGGTTATCCCCAGCAGATATGGGCTTGCACATCGCAAGTGCAAACGAACACCTTGGTGCTAGCAACGTGAAAGAAGGTTGCAGGTTTTTAAGGGGTGGGTCTTGATTTAATGCCAGCTAGAAAAATGCCAAATACCAGGATTAAATTGTGCTTATTCAGAGGCCTGCCAACTTCTGAGCAGCCAGCCTGGGCAGTGCAGGGGACAAGAGACAGCTGGGTGGCCAGCAACCACCATCCCTGCAACGATGTCTTGTGAGCACCCTGGCAATCTGCCCATTCAGCACACCGTAACCTGCCCTGCCCAAACCCCTGCTCACCCCCTCATTTGCCTGCTGGCCTCCCTGCAAGGAGGAGGCTGTTACTGCAGCCATGGGATTGCAGAGGCAATCCCCATCGGTCAGGGCTCACTTGCAGAAGATGATAAGCAAAGCAGCCACTGTCATTGCCTGTCCCAGGCACGCTTTGCTCTTGGGTGTAAAAGATAAGATGGCACCAACTTGCCCTGTAGATGCTTTCTGGGCAGCAGCACTGTGGGCTGGACACCACTGGCATGAAAGAGCTCAGGAGACATAATTTCTGACCCTTAGTGATCTCCCTGTAAGCCACAGAGACTGGGATCCTCCCTGCAAAGCCACTTCCCATGAGAAAAACAGCTGGGCACATACAAGACATGGCAGTCGCATCAAGGCATGAAGTTCTTGCTTAGAGACAATGAATGGTGGGAGGAAGCATATGGCATTTTGTATCTCATTAGAAGAAGATCTGGAAAGGGCTATGTTGTGCCACTGCCTGCAGGGCAAGCACAGTCTGCAGCAGCAGCTGAGACTGTTTTCCCAACCAGTCCCTCATGGCAGCTTCCCAGCCAAGCCAGTGCTGCGCTGCAGGTGCCAATTCACATCCAGCTGTGATGTGTGACACCAGGAAAGAGCAAATGTGTAACTTGTGCATGCAAGGCACCCTTTTCCCATGAGGGTCATCCAGCCAAAGCAAGGCATGGATCTTTGCTCAGCAGCAAAACTCATTTTATTTTTCAGAACTGATGGTATTTTGCTGATCTTAAATTCAGACAGGATTAAGAGCTAGAGAGGGGAGATTTACTAAAACCTCCAAACTCATCCCTACTGCAGTGAATGCCCCCCACCCCCTCGAACTCCCTGGGTTTTGCCACTTCATGTCTTCGCCCCATTTACGCCATGACAAGTAGGTCATGTAGAGGACTGCCACAGGAGTCACCAACACCTCTGCAGGGGCCAACAAGTCCAAGGAGGTGGGACATGAGAGCATGAGGAGGGGGGGGGCCCACTCCTGGGCCTCCCCTACCTTTACACAGCCTCAACTCTGCTCTCCCTGCTGAGACACAGCTTATCTCTACCAAGTATTTCCCACCAGCTCCTGTCAAACCCTGCATCCACCAGACCCACCACTGCCACCCAAATGCTGTCCCCTATGCCAGTACCCTGGCACAGCAGCAGGGCTGCCAGCAGGACCCAAGCTGAACCTTGGCCACAGCACCCAAGCAGCATGGTGCCCTTCTCTAACCAGTTGCTGTAACCCTCATGGATGGCACCGAGTAAGAACAGGTATCTCTGTATCCCATTGCTCCTTTGGGCAGCCAAGGGCAGGCACAGGAGAGATTTTTGTCGTGTTGTTTTCCAGGTGCTGTACCTGAAGCTATGGCAAACCACCTTCGCATGGCGGTAACATCCCACAGAGTCCATCCCACAGTACCATCTTCTCCCCTCACTTTTTCAGAGGCATAAAAGGAAATAATTTAGTTCTAGCAAAGATGCTTCACTGCCAGTGAGAAACACCTTTTAGCCACGGATGCTTTAGAAAGGGGAAACCCCATCTGTAGCATCTCTATCTTTCTGCTACAAACTCCTCTTGCTTTTTTTTTTTCCCCTCACATTCCCTTATCTGAGCCAAACCCCACTTCTGCAAGAGAAGTAGCTCTGTGTATCTGTCCCCAGATCCCTGTCACAGAAGGCAGCATATAAAACACCTTGGAGCAAAAGCTCCTTCTGACGGGGATGTCAGTCCCTAGAAATTAAAGTGTTTGCTTTTTGTTTTCTAGCTCTGGTGAGCTGCTTGAGTAAATATTTTTGTGCCTCTATTTCCCTTCGTGGTCCTTTGTCCAGGTTTCAAGTGTAAGATTTTTTTTTTTTTTTTCCATTATGGAATGTGTGTTCGAACACCTTGGCAACAGGCAGAGGAAGGAGCTGACTCCAGGTCTTGGAGGACTGACATTATTAATACACACCAAAGGAACAGCTAGAGGTACAAAGTCCCAGCAAAGAGAAAGCACCAGCCCCGAGCAGTCAGCAGACTGGTGCTGGTGATGGGATGAGCTGGCAGGGCCCAAGAGGCGCAGTTTCTGCAGTTTCCTCCAGTGCTGTCCCAGGTGGTATTTACTGGGAAACCTCCTCCATCGGATTTCTTAAAGTGGCACCAGCAGCAGCTCTCCTGTGCTCTCTGGCTGCTCTGGGGTGGAAGCACAGTTTTCCGATGGAGCAGAGCAGGAGCCATGTGAGACAGGTCATCTAAGGTTGGGGAAAGAGGTAGGGGTGGGAAGAAGAAACCTGCGAGTATAAAAGCAACACCAGACCCTGGGGCATCTCTTAGAGCAGTAACTCCTCACATAAAGCCTTCTTGTCACGCTGGATCCAGTGTATCGCTAGAGAACATCACTTGTGGTGGGTCAGGGGCTGGAGCTGCAGGAGAAGGCAGAACCCTGTCACCAGCCCCAGCTTGGGGGTGCGATCCTGGCCAAGATGGGGCTCATCCCTTGGGGCTCAGGGTGGGCATCTCTTGCTGCTTGCGGGAGCAGAGTATGACCACTTCCATGGACTTAACACCATGTGGGAAAGACACAAAGCAAACCAATAGATACTACAGGAGGGTCCTGCCCACCTTCCACATTTGCATGGTTTATCGAAATTTATTTTTTTTTTAAACACTTCCCAATAACAAAGAACAGATTTCTATTTTTTTAGGCCATGGAAAAGAACAAAGAACAGACCCAAATGAGACCAGAGGCTGTAAATGGGAAAGTTCAGGGTAGCAGGGGCTGGACCTCGGAGGAACAGGGTCTAGGGCTGAAGAGTGCTCCAGCCTGGGACAGGAGACACGTTTCCCGGTCTCTCACTCCCAGAAACAGGAGCCTACACCCAGACATAGGTCCCAGGCGGGGACGGGGAGAGTACCCCAGACAAACCCCGCCGGCTCAAGCTCCCCTCCCACGGGGAAACGTAGCCCCCTCCCGTCCTCGCCCGTCTGCAACCGGCCGCCGAGGGAGCATTGCCATCTCCCGGCCTCCGGGAGAAGTGCCGGGGAGAGCCCCAGACAGGTCCGGTGGTGGAAGCCCCAGTTCCACCCCACGCGGGGCCACGGCAAGGGGAGCGGGGTTCGTTTTGTAAGATACGGGGGGGAAAGACGCAGCCTGAGCACAGCCCCATTTGGGGGGTTAAAACCAACATGAACTCTCCCCACCGAAACCTGGAGGGTGCAGTCAGTCTCCCTAGCCCCCCGGGCAAGTCACCAGCACACACATTAGTTCCAAACCAGTAGGACCCTGAAGCTGTCAAGCACATCCCCAAGCTGCTAAGCTCTCCTCCCGCCCCCCGATGCATCCTGGCACCCTCACCTGCAAAGCCACCCCTGACATGGTGCCCCCATATTCCCCCCCACCACACACACCCTTGGCCCCTGGGGTGAAATGCAAAGGCAGATGCTTTCTTACCCCTGGGAGCTCCCACTTTCCCTCCCCCCGGCCACACCAGCACCCACAACAGAGCTGTGGCCGTCAAGGGGATGATGCCCTGGGTGCAACACAAAAGGGCTGCTGCCAACTTCCAAGCTGCCAGACTCACCACACTCCCAGGGACAGCTCTCCAGGGGAAAAACCCCTTGGTAACAGCCCCTGCCCCAAAATTACAGCATTTCATCACTTCACACATCAGCATAAGACACCCCTCCCTTGCAGAATAGGAATTTCCCTATCCTCCCAATGCCTTCCATTGTGGCCAGTGGTATTTAAGTGGCAGCAAACTAAGTAATTTATTTAAGCAGAGTAATTTATTTTATCAGGTGATGCAACTAGCTCCAGTCCTGGAGTAGGGGGGGCAGGGCCTCTGGCTGGGGGAGGGGGGAGCAGATAGCTGCCCTGCATCACCCATGGCAAAAGGAAAACACCTCTTGAGGGACTTCCCAGGCACCCCTAAAACCCCACCTCTCACCACACAAGCCTCAGACGTCCAACAACCACCACAGCAAACTCCTGCATTATCAGAAGTTCCAACTCCCAGCTAGCCTCAAGTAACCCCTTATTTATAGGCAGTTCATTTTTCCATGTAGTAGCTGATTAGATAATTAAGAAGAAAATGAGCTGCCCTCTATCTACAGCTTGAGCAGGCTGCTTTATAGTCCTGTGGCACTGCTGGAGGTGCTGTGGGGCTCTGCGCTGTAACCGCGGAAGTGGAAACCTCAGCAACACCTAAAGTTTTCTTTATTGCATTAATGTAAATGCTGTCTCCTCTCCTCTACAATGAGTTTATTAATCGTTTAGTTTGTTAACCCCTGAAGTGGTAGGGAGCACTGAACTTTGCTTTGGGGGTACAGCAAAGTCAGGTGGGGATGGAGTTGCTGGGGGGGGGGGTGCAAGCAGGGCTCTTGCTGTGGTGTGTGCACAGCACCCACAGTTTAGCACTGGGACCTCCCCCTATCCAACCCAGTGCATAAACCTCAGGATCAGCAGATGCCAGCACACAATCACGAGAAGTTTCTTTCCATGACTTAGTCCCTTCCCCTCTCTTAACACATTACTGGAGTTCTGGAGGCTTTTGCTTTCCTCCACAGGTAGAAAGAGGAATCAAGTTCCCATCAAACTCTCAGTGGCCCCCAAGAACTGGAGCTGTAAGTAGAACTCCAGCTGTTGGTAAGGAAGTTGCTGGAGTGCACAAGGCAGCCATATAGGAAACGTGTCTATCTTTCTCCCAGACCACAAGAGACCCCTAGAAGCATATAGAGCAGCCCCACAGCTGTAATACTACCAGTTCTTTCTCATACTAAAAGCAAAGTCTGTGCTGGGTTTCTCTTGTGTTTTGTTTTAGAGGTGCTGTGGTGGGTGCCAGACATGCTGCAGACTGGTCATCCGGCCAGGCTGCTCCTGCAGATCTAGGCATTAAGTCTGATTTTCCTATGGGACAACCCACCTGCCCTATTCAGCAACATCTGGCCCAGTACAGGCTCCTGTTGTCCTGTGCTTGCATGAACAACCAGGAGGAGAGACTGGAGGTGCCTTCAGCTTCTACAACCTGATTTCTCCTTCAGTGCAAAACCAATCTGGGGTTTTTTTGGTGGTCTTTGGTCCCAAGCGCTCCGTCTGGCACTTCCCATGATGAGGCTGAGAGGGAGAGGAGCAGGGAAAGTGCGTGGCTATGGCAGACAGCTCAGACACCTTCTCTTGAGTGCAGAAATACATTCTCATGTGCAGAAATCACAGGGTGGCACTCAGAAACTGCTCAGTGGGAGCCACAATGTAGCGCTAGCGAGAAGACAAAGACCAAAAAAAATCCTGGTGTGGAGCTGTCTGTGGTGGGTTTCCCTGCAGAAGGGGGATGGAGGAACTCAGGCCTCTCCCAGGGGTACACCAACCAACCTGGGACACAAAAGGATGGCTCCTGGGTTGTTCCCAGGCTGCCACAAGCTGCACAGGGTGGACATGGACCGTACACCAGGCAAATGCTTCCCATATGCCTTTATTTGCAAAGTTACAGGATTTTTTTACAGGCACTGTGCGTTGGTGTTTCAGATCAGTTTGGATTTTTTTCTGTATTACCCAATGACCGAGAGGGGTGGTGGGAGCGCAGAAAATCCCTCACAGCAACTGTCCCAGCCTCCAGAAAGGCATAAGATATCTGAGAGGAACAATCTGCTTCTTCTGGAGCCATGAAGCAAGGAATCTGGTTTATAAACAGGCTTAAAAAATAATATACATATATAAGAGCAGCTCAAAGCTAAAATACAGCAATAAGTGGTACATAACTATGCATATCTGTTCACACCCTTTCTCCAAAGCTGGAAAAGGGATAGTTTAAA
>JANHGN010014339.1:6674-38182 GCA_024605025.1 Megaceryle maxima
GAAATAAAACCTGAGTGTCTTGGAGTACTTTTATCCAAGCTATATATTTTTATGTGCAGTACAGGCAACTGTGAGCACAACATGGGTAATTATGCATTCAGTTTGAAATCTCCCAGTATTTACCTTGTTACCTCTGTGCAAAATTATTCAATAATAAATCCAATATGATCTAACAAGTAGCATGCACAATTATTTTATTTATTTGTATTTCTCTATACAGAAAAGCTATCCCAAAAAGTTTGTTCACAAAAATAATAGCGAAACATGCCTTAGCAATTTTGTTTTATTTCTTGCAGACAGACTATCCAGAAACATTAAAAGCTCAGAAAACCACTACATATAACAACAAAAAAAAGCACATTTTACAAACAATTAGAGACATATTATCTGCTTTCTATCTTGAGTAGCCTTAGAATTTGTGGCTTTCAGGAGGTCATCAGGTCTGTAGGCAGAGAAAAAATTGAAGAGTCCATTCTGCTGAGATTATCATGCTCTCGGAACCTTGGTTTTTTATGTGACAGGAATCCAGTTGAAACACCTCCATTAAATGCTGCAGTGCCAGGAAGAAAAGCCACCTTTTATACAGGTTGGTGCCCAAAGGATTTTTGCCTTTCTTGGCAGGCAAAACTGAGAACTCCTGTGCCTTTCTGCATCATTAACATCTCTTTCTCCAAGGTTCTCTGTTCTGACAATAATCTGCTTCCTCTTGAACCCTTATATCTTCTTTGGACTCTGTGTGGTTTTTGAAATCTTCTGATGGAGTGTATCACAGTGAGTGGCAAAGTTCACAGCTGAAAGTAACAACTGCTACCTCTTGGACATGCCTGGATGGGAAAAAATATTATTCTTTCATAGTACCATCTCACAGCAACTGATTGTTCTTAGTCAAAGCTATGCTGTGAGCTTTTGCTCACATCATAGGAATTCTTTCAAGTAAAAGCTTCTAAGAAATCCATTATCTTCATCTGCCTTTGTTTCCTCCAGCCCTCCATCAATTTGCTGGGTTTGTGTCTACACTAAACTTCAGCCACCTATTTGTAACCCAGCTCCAAGTTTAAATGGAACAATAGGATAAGCTACTTATTCTCCTTTTTTCTTACCTATGCAACCCTGAAAACAAATATTTGCCCTTGTATATTGCTTCTGTTTTTATAAAGTACAATTCCTTTTACAGAAATATATAGAAAGAGAGAGTACCAGAGAGATGTCCAGCAAGGACAAACTGTTGAAATGATTGGTCAATATCACTCACTTCTGACTTATTTTTGCCAATAGAAGATATTCAGCCTAAGGTCACAAACTTTTACTCAGAATTTGAAGTTTCTTCTAAAACTGAGTGGGTTTTTTTATTCCTTTGGATTTTGGTTTCAAATCATGAAGATTGTTGGTTTCTGTTCTAAGTATTACTGAACACAAGTATTTTATGTCATTGCATTAATGCAGTAATCTTCCTCCTAAGCCAAATAATGAAGCACATGGAAGGATATGGGTATAGCATCGCCACATGCAATATAAAACAGTGTTCTGGAAACTGAAGTGCAAGAGGGTTTATAAACATTAAATATTTCAAATCTTAAAGGTCTTGCCCCTCTTCTAATATTGTAATGTTTTAAATTTTATTTGAACAGTTCCAAATACTGTTGTCCCAATGTTCATGTATTCTGAAAGCTACATTTGGTTTTGCTTAGCCTGAAACATGGTATAAGATCATTGCTTTAGGCTCAAAAGTGGTACTGTGATAGCTTACAAACAGCATTTCCATACATGAAATCGAGAAGAAATAACAGTGAAAGGGAAATATTAGCATGGAGCCCAGCATAACCCTTTGGCATCTTCAACCACCAAATGAGTATAGAGAAAGTCTGTCTTTCAGTATTTTTTTGTTTTCACCTGGAATTTTATGTTTGAAACACTGAAAATAATTAAACAGCAACAACAAAACTCATAACAGTTTGACCTAATTTATAACTTCTAAATATTGATTGCACTGAAGTTTCTTTATTAGTATGCGAGCCAGGTTCCCTTATCATTTTTACCCTGATGCTCTACTTTCATAAATCAAATATCAAGTTGATAAAGTCAGCATAGCCCTAGGAAAATTTAACAGGTTGTCAGCTATTTCTTATTCAATATTTAATGAGAACAAGAAGTCTCCATTACATAAATAATTCCTTTGCATTTCATTCAATTATGCTGTTATTTTGGATGTTTACTATTGAGAGAAACACTGCTTTTGAAGGGCAAAGTAGAAATCCTATGTTGAAATAATTGTCGAGCTCCAGAGGTTAGTGATCTGTTATTAATAACCATCCATAGCAGAATGTGCATATGCAGAAAAATATTTTGCTTGAAGAACAAGCAAGACATGATGTGAACCCAAAAGCTTAGACCAAACAGAATAGGTCAGAAATTTTTCAATTACATACCTCCCTTCCTAGAAAAGTAGGATTTATTGAAACCCAAACTTGCTGTTTACAATATTTGCTGCAAGCAATGGCAGTGTGGCTACTGTGACTTCAACATAGGACTACAAATAGCCAATTAATAAAAGACAGTCTCTTTATCACCAGCTACATATATAATCAGAGGACATTGGAACTTCTGAAGCTTCTGAAACCTTTGCCCCTTTTCAAAGTTCTTTTTTCTTCAGTTTCTCTTGGAAGGGGCAGCTCATTCTTTGACAGTTGTGGGGTTCATTGCACTTTATAAACCTTATTGAAATCTTTTTTCATGATTTTGTGTTGATGACAACACACAGGCATCAAAAATTGTGTGACATGTACAACTGCAAATCTTATATAAGCTCATTACAATGTGTAAAAAATTGTTACATCTAACACATTTTAGTAGATCATTTGGTTTGACTAACAACTTAAATGCTGTTAAGAGTTCAGGTGGGTTTGTTCACAGCAGCCTACAGTGGGAACCTCACTGGTTAGCCCAAATCTTTCAGAGGTGGGTATATGGTTACTCAGGCTAAGCACAAAATAGGTGAATTGGGGAAAGTAATTTTTTCTGTAATCCAATATATATAATCACTAAATCTGCTCACTTTATGCTGTTTTAATAATGTTTAACCTATAACATTCCTTTTTGTGTGTGTGTAATACTGATCCTTTAGCCTTTTGTTGAGTTAGCATGTAAACACTGGAAAAAAACTACACAAAATCTACTTCATTTTTTTTTCTGAGAATCTTACCAGCTGAGAAAAAAAAGTTTTACCACCATTTCTTGAATTTTCAATATGAGCTTCTTTAAGTTTGAATTATTTATGCTAGTGAAGTCTACCTGTTGCCATTTCTCAGGTACTGCCTCCCATTTTATATTACTTTTGTTTAGGCTTGTGTTTTAAAGCAGAAGTCTTTATATATTCCCTTCTGTCTCTCAGCTGATCATGCAGCAATGGCTGGGGCATTTTGTTGTCTTCCACTCTGTGTGTATAGCTGTCCCACCATGGCTTTGATACAATGAGTGTGGATACATTTTCCAGAATATCTGTATTCTGAAAGTTACCCTGACATGTAATAGGCAATAGAGAATACAAAAACTACAGGTGAAAATTGTATATACATATATATTGCCGATAGAAAATCTGTTGCATGGACCACAATAGCAAGAGGTTTTTAAAGTGTTTAATCTGGTCTGAAGCTTGATTCTGATTTGCTTCTGAGGTCTTCCTGACGCATGATGAAAAGATGCACAAGCTCTTCTAATGCCATCTGTCATCTACTTGATGAATAAGCATTTTTCAAAGGTTTACTGTCAATATACAAAATCAGTGTATAGCTTGCAATAATATGCTGCCAATTTTACTTTTTGATTCTTCTTGCAGTTTCCTATATGCATTCTTGATTTGCTTTATTGTCGTCATTGTTTTGTGGGTATCTGTTCCCTAAATTAACCACTTCAGTCAAATGTATGTTCCCCACCCCCATATGCTCTTGAAAAAAATGTATTCTTCAGCTCATAGCAGATCACACCTCTTGTATTTTTGTTGAATCTTCTAAGTCCATCACATTTCTAGGTAACTACAAATGTATCTGCATGCTAGAACCAAGATCACATGTTGGGACACCATTAGTAGGGAGTAGCTACTGAGCTGTCACACAATTCTATTTAATATCACAGCTAGCAGGAGAAGCATACAAAAATCTGTGTATGATGACCAAAGATAGACATCTTAAAATCACATTTTACGTTCTTTTAACAGTACAGTTTTGCCTAGTAAATATAGTCCATGCAGCTGAAAGATTATTCATCATATCTTTAAGTTGATATCTATAGCAGGTTAGGTAGACACAATCTTACCCTTCAATAACTATATTATAAAATTATGGAATCATTTTGATCAGAAGAGACCTTTAAGATCATCAAATACAACTGTTAACCCAGCACTGCCAGGTCACCACTAAACCGCATCCCTAAGCATCCCATCTAAATATCATTTAAATCCCTCCAGGGAGGGTGACTCCACCACTTCACTGGCCAGCTTGTTCCAGTGCTTTAAAACCTTTTCAGTAAAGAAATTTTTCCTAATATACAACCCCAAATTGTACCCTGGCATGGCTCGAGGCCATTTCCTCTTGTCCTATTTTTTGTTACTCTGAAGAACAGACTGACCCCCACCTCACTACAACATCCTTTCAGGTTGTTGCAGAGAGCTATAAGGTCTCCCCTGAGCCTCCTTTTCTCTAGGCTAAACAACCCCTTCCTCATAAGACTTGTTCTTTACACCCTTCACCGACTTTGCTGCCCTTCTTTGGACATGCTACAGCACTTCAATGTCTTCCTTGTAGTGGGGGACCCAAAACTGAATACAGTATTCAAGGTGCAGCCTCACCAGTGCTGAGTACAGGGTGATGATCCCTTCCCTAGTCCTGCTGGCCACACTACTTCTAAGATGCTATTGGCCTTCTGGGCCACCTGGACACACTGCTGGCTCATATTCAGCCAGATGTCAACCAATAACCCCATGTCCCTTTCTGCTGAGCAGCTTTCCAGCCACAATTCCCCAAGCCTGTAGCTTTGCATAGGGTTGTTGTGACCCAAGTGCAGGACCCAACCCTTGGTCTTTTTGAAACTCATACCACTGGCCTCAGCCCCTCGATCCAGCCTGACCAGATCCCTCTGGAGAGCCTCCCTACCCTCAAGGAGATCAACACTCTCACCTAACTTGGTGTCATCTGCAAACTTACTGAGAGTGCCTTCAATCCCCTCATCCAGATTATTAATAAAGATATGGAAGGGAAGAGGCCCCAGTACTGAGCCCTGAGGAACACCACTTGTGACCAGCCACTAACTTGATTTAATTCCATTCACCACCACTCTTTGGGCCTGGCCATCCAGACAATTTTTTATCCAGCAAAGTGTACATCCATTCAAGCCATGTACATCCAGTTTCTCCAGGAGAATGCTGTGAGAAACAGTGTCAAAATCTTTACTGAAGTCTAGGTAGACAAAATCCACAGCTTTTCTGTCATTTACTAAATGGGTCCTAGAAAGAGTTCGGGTTAGTCAAGCAGGAGCTGTCTTTCAGAAACCCTGACTGTGCCTGAAGACCTGGTTGTCCTGTATGAGCCATGTGATGGCTCTCAGGATTGTCTGCTCCATAACCTTCCCTGGCACTGAGGCCAGACTGACAGGTTTGTAGTATCCCAGATTCTCCTTCTGGCTTTTCTTGTAGATGGGTGTCACATTTGCTAATCCCCAGTCAACTGGGACCTCCCTAACTAGCCATGACTGATGATAAATGGTGGAATATTGACTGACTCTACACAGTAGAGATCTGCATGTGGTCACATGAATATCATTTATTATTGGATTAGATTAGGGATCGAGTTGGAATTACAGGTTAGATGGCAGTAGTCAGACTCTAGTTCTACTGACAACATTTAATGATTTCACACATGCACTGAGGACAGTACCAGAAATCCAGTGCTGTTTACTTTGTAACTGATAACTACAAAAAGTCCATCAGCTGTACTTTATTTATGCCTCAGATCACACAACTACTTAGATAGTTTACAGCTAATGGAGATGTGCAGCCAGTGATGAAATCTTATGTGTGCTTATGCTGTCTGACACCATACACACTGATGTGAGAGGTAACTGCCAAATTTAAATTGTTGCCTTTACTTATGTAGATAGTAATGAACTATAATTACCATTCAGTTTTCCATATGCTGCTAAAGAATTTGTATAATTAACTCCATATTTAAATATGATTCATGTCTCTAAATTTAAATGTCTCTGCTGGATTCAGGAGCATTAGCGTTCTTCATGATTTCAATTGCTTTGCTAATTTCTTCAAGGTAGGGGGCTATGTTAATTTTACAATTCTTTGGATGATCTATTTCTTTGCAATTTATTTATTCACAGTTTTTTGCTTACAATCTAAGAGTGTACTGACAAGATATCTAAAATCAAACTCAATTTGAAAAGAAATATTTAAAGTTAAATAAACATTAAATTGTCTCCAGTTTTGACATTTCTAGTCTCATAGTTTGATATTAATGAAGGAATTAACCATGAGGTCTTCAGAGAGAGAAGACAAACTCTCCTAAAAACTGCTTATGCAACCCTGGAAAAACATGTTAGCTATGTTCTTTAACAATGTGGTTGTCACATGCAGCGTTGTTCCCAGATGACAATATGTCCATGTTTTCCTCAGCTGACAGAGGCACAGTTGTTTTATCTTGATTTGGTTCCCTTCCCATTCATACACATGCATACTATTAATGATTCAAATATAAGATTAATGCAGCTCTTCCAAAAGTGTTGCTTAAGAGTGGAATTTTTTCCTTTGTCTCTGTGATCATGGGTGCCGGCAGGAAGTACAGTTTAGCCATATGTTTTTTTTTATCTTACGTGTAATCTATTGATATGCCAAAAATTACCAAAAGGATATCACTGTCACAACTTAAAAGATTGTATTGCATTAGTAAGACTGATGCAGCCTTTGAACTTCATAATTACATGCACAACTGCAGAAAAGAGATTGCAGGAATCTGAAGAGCTGTATAAATATTGCAACAGAGTGTTTGGTGGTCTGGAAAAATGATTATAGGACTGATGAAGATGGCAGGACAGGTGAAACAAATCCGATTCTAAAGATCCGTGCACACCACCTTAATGACAAGCCGAGACATATCAAATCCTTGAAAAGCAAGTGTAAATTTAGATTAACGGTGACACTGGGTCCTATTCAATTTTTTAACAGAAATGATGGGTGGTCATATGTCTTATGAATATTAATAAACAACTCAGTCAGTACTTACCAATAGAGTAATAGATCAAAGATAGATACATGAAAAATTCCAGTAGCTGCCTGAATGTTTCTTCACAGTTTTCATAAAATAAGAGTAACAACATTACCATAGCAAATATATGTGAACCTAAAATAAATCCTTGCTTTCCAATATCTTAGGAATTAATGTAAATAATTGAAGAAGAACACTCTTCACAATTCCAGTCTGAATTAAACAGAAAAATGTTCAGAGTTTGTAATTTTTTCAAGCATTTCCATAGATACTGTCACTCAAGTCATATTGAAAAGGCAGCCTTGGTAAATCTGTGAGGAATTAGGTGAGTAGATTAGCAGGAGTTCTGACAAACATGGGAATACTGTCAATAGTATACTGACAAGAACTATAACTGAATGGGGATCAAATTGAATTACTGTAGTGTGGAGCAAATTAAATCATGGAGCTTGAAGGAGACCTACCCATGTATATAAAGTACATTTAACGGAGGGATCTCTTACTGAGCTGTTATCTAGACACTTAGCAAGGTCTTGCTATAAACAAGATGGCAGCAGATGACTGGGTTTTAATTTAATTAAAAGTCACAAAGAGTGAAATTCAAATAGCTGAAGTTACTGCCCACAATGTACCTTTGTGAAAGCAGAAGCTGCTAGTAGAATTTTTTTACAGAGAATCCTTTTCCCTATTGCATATCATTCTGTGAACACCCTGTGCCCCTTACAAGGATTAATACTGTTAGTCCCACACAATATTCCAAATAATTTTGATTCTCATGATAACATTGCCTAAAGGTAAAGGTGTTAAGTTAGACTCTGAGGGAAACACTGTTGACAGCTGCATCTACCCTGAAAACAGGCACCTTTACCATCAGAAACAATGAATGTGTTACCCTAGTTGCAACAGGCCACCATCTGTCTCTGATTCTTGAAGCTCTTGCTCATCTCAGACCTTCCTGGGCAAATGACACACATAATGGTCTTTATATTTCTATTGTCTAAGATTTAAAATGGCTCCATAACTAGTGTCTGCCAGGTGAGTCAATCTAAATTAAGCAGGAGCCACAACTCGCAACATCCCTGCTGTTTGTAAACCATATTTACTATCATAGAAAGGCATTGCACCATCATCTGGAGGCGATGGCAGTGCTTGAGACATCAAACCACATTGTTGTTCTTAGTTTCTTTTTTCTGTCTGTCAGAAATTCCTGTTGATTCTGTCATCAGTGTCCAGGAGTGCAATAGATCTCGTTTTCACTTTTAAACTGGAACTAAGTATCAAGGGTACATGTCATCGGGGCATCAGTGGAGCCATTTTGAATTTTAGCTGGATGGTATATTAGACTCTGATTTGAAAGCCTTTATCAGTCATTTTATGAAGTTGCAATAATTTTAATTTGTACTTTATTGCAAACTGCTTAGATCCCCTGAAAAAAAATCAATATTACATAAATTCTGTCACCCTAAGAAAAGTTAATATGTAACACATAAACATGCAATTTTTTAGTAAGGTCACATAATAAAAATAAGAATCATTGTCCAGGGCAATTTTCACAGACAAAATAAATTATTCCAAATTTACTACCAAAATGAGATTTTTCTTTTGACTTGACCTGCAGTTGGCATATGAAATAAAAGTTTCCCTAATGTTTCTCTGAGGACATTCTAAAATATCACTGGCCCTTCTTTTGCCTCCTTCTAAGTCTCATGTGCTCTTTTCCAGATATTTTCCACATATTTTACGTTAAAACCTGAGGTATTCCTAGAAAAAAGTCCAACCTAGTTCTGAGAAAAAACACTTACAGTGATAATAAGGTTTCAGATTGCACTGTCCCTGACAACTCTGGACATTTTAGATGTTTTCTATCGTGTCTGACTTTATCTCTAGAAATCATTGTCCAGATTTCATCTGAGATCAAACAAGATTCTTACTGGACTCATATTGATTTTCTATCTTTCAGCTTTGCTTCCCTGTCCAGGCACTGGAGTGTATGTCTTCCAAAACTCTGTCTTCAAATGTTGCATTTTTATTTGGGTAAAAATAAACAGGGAAAAAAAAAATCAAATAAATTATTTGTCTGAATAAATGGGGGTTTGGGGTGAATTAGTTTCCTTTCTGTTCCCTTTTGTTTTCCTTAGAGTGTTAGGGCCACATTTTATGAAATGTGCCACCTTCTGTATAGTCTACAACTTAAAGTTATGGATGCATGAGTTGTTTCAGGTGGAGAGATCAGTCATCACTGCAACACTGCCTGCTTTTACTATTGGTAATTCCTCTGAGGTAGCAATGACAGTGCCAATGCCTTTCTCTCGTTTCAGCCACTCACTTATTCCAGCAAACTGATGTAATTATACATTGTTTCCCAAATGTCAGAAGTTGTCTTAGTTTGTGCATACAGCTCTTCGGACAGGATTTTCTGGATACCATCTTTGAACTTCTCAGGTCTTTCTGCCTCTGTCCTTTTGTGGTATTTTGAATTTGCCATTTTGTGCAGTGTATCAGAGTACTATTCACCTACTTCAAAGACAGTCTGTGCTGACATGTACATTAATAAATGTTAATTGTTTCATCAAATCTAGCTTTTACTTTTCTAAGAATCTTTATCCAAGTTCTGGTTTCAGATCCTGCTTAGGATCTTTCAGATCCTTCAGATCTCTCTTATCAGACACTCAGTCCCTTAAATTTTAAGATGCTTTTTCTTTTTTCAGTACCTATTCTATGTATTCACATCTTCCTGTGGTCTGTTTTTAAAACATACCACTCACCTTTTGCTTTTGTGTGGTCTTTGGTACTCTTCCAGGTCTGCAACAGCTGCATTGTGTCTTTTGCCTGACCTTAACTGAAAGCATTGAAAAACCTCTATTCAGAAACTGCTATTAGGAGAAATAAATTTCTGATTAATTTTCTTTTTGATGGAAAATATTCTTTATCATTACAACTAATACTGTCTTTACCTCTGTGTTTCTGGAGAATTTACATTACACTGAGGGCCTTCACTGTTAGAGTTGAACTAAAAATATGATTTACTTGATCTTCTTTAGTACAGCCATCACTCAGAGCCAAGACTGCCAACTGCAGTTCACTTCAGTTTTGGATGGTGTGAGCTCTGTGTAAGGTGAACAATCCGGCTCATGCTAGAGCTTCATGTAAGCAGCAGCCCACTCCTGGCTGAAATTTTGTGTACATTGCTTGAGATGAGAGAAGTCAAGGAAGATATCACCTCTCTACTTGTCAACTATCAATTCTTCATCCAAAACATCTCACTTTTCTCAGCAGTTAACAGTTATATTCTGGTATTGTCTCATTACAGCCAAAGACTGTTTTGCCACTGATGTTGGCAGATGCTGAGTAGAGCCAAGAGTACAAACACTGGAAATCATTATGCTGGGAGGATTGTGCACACACTCAATCCACACTGAGAGCAGGTTATATTAACAGGCATGAGGGGAAGAGCATAGTCAAGAGCACTTGTTAGACTAGCATACACTGGAAAAAAGCATGGTTTAGCAATACTCGCCACTCCTTGGTTATTTCTATTCAGACTCAGCTAATCTGAAAGGAAAAACTGAATAGTTTCTCAGATACTGCATGTGGCAGCTTTTGGCAAATGCCAGTTTTGCACAGAGCAACACTGCATATATAACCTGAAGACTGGTGGAGTGGAATGTACTAGTAAATAATTATTTGCTGCTAAATAAGGCTCACTTCTGTGATGCTAATGAAAATTAAGTGAGGAAGTTCTGGAAATTACTAGATTCAGTCTTGGGGTGGGGATGCAGGAATACCACATATCCAGATAAAATTCTCAGTCTTCCTACTTCAGACTTCCCAGGTGACTTTTATAATTTTTCCATTAGTCTGATTTTTAGAAACATGTAATCCAATATAAGCTTCAGAGCAAATAAGTAACAAATAATTGGTCTGATTTTCATGACCACTGCATACATCAGGGTCCTATTTTTGAAAATAGTCTCATTTATTTAGCAATAAAATAAAGATGTTAAGAGCATCTGTCTTTAAGTGCACAGAAGTACATATCCAGGCTCCAGCTTATTACCTGTATGTTACTTTACTACATACAGTTTTTTACAGCATCAGTGTCACTTCTTTAAAAGACAACAGCTATGAATTTCAATACCTTATAATGGCCCAGTCAGAGTAGCCAAATGGTATGTTTCTCTCTCTTTCTGAAATAAAAAAACTCCCTATAATGCTCAGTTAGAGAATAATTTAAATGTCCAAGTTCATTGCATTATATTCAACCCAAACCCATATATATTCAACAAGGTGTTGCAGGCAAGACATTTCCTAGAAAAGTCCTATAAAAACATACTGAATGACAAGATATGCTGTGAGGGCTTGTTTGTTTCTAAGTAGCAGTGGAATATTTTATATATTCATCTTCTTGTTAGGTTTCTACACCTTGTAGCGTATGTGCTGATTAGTATCAAGTGGAAGATGCAGCTTAGAAACATGAGCTGTTTTATGGGTCTCTATTGTCAAAGAACACTGCAAAACAGAGAAAAGAAATCAAATGTAACAGGTAAATCTGGACATATTAATTCCATGTTTTTCCACCTCTTTTTTTTATAGAGAAAGACTGAAAGTCTGTTTCTGCATATGTTTCCCATTGAAGTCAAGACCTGGTAATGCATAAAGCAGGGAGTAATTTTTTTAACTTGCTATTTCTTATCATAAATTAATGAGAACAACTGTGTGTACTCTCTGCATTTCACTTGATGTATAAACAGAGCAGTGGGGTTAATTGTGAAAACTGTTTACATTTGAGGCGGGAATAAAACCCACTCAGACGCTGTCTTTTTTCAAGCTGTGAAGCTTTTTCCTCAATAGCACATATGCCTTGCTACAGTCTGGCAAATATGCCTACAAAGAAAAAAAATAACCCAAACCCCAAGATCTCAGTTTGGGGTGGTGTTTTTTAATTGTTGTTGGTTGGTTTGTTTGGTTGGTTGGTTGGTTTGGTTTGGTTTGGTTTTTTCTTTTGTTTTGGTTTGTTTGTTTGTGGTTTTTGGTTTGTTGGTTTGGTTGGGGTTTTTTTGTGTTGTTTTGTTTTACAGTTTGCAGTAGAAACTAAGAATTCTTGTAAATTACATAGTTTCCTCTCTCTGTAAAAGTATCAGAATGACACATAAAATATTGGCCTCCATGACTGTGCTGTCATATGAGCCTAAAGCTAGGAATAAGCAAGGAAAGGAAACATGCTCAGTTTGAACTGTTTTCTGAACAAACTTTACAGTCCAATAAAACAGAAATCCAGCTTACTAGTGTTTCGCTTAGGTTAGATGTAATGTGCAGGGCCAATAGCCTAAAACATACATTTCTCAACTGAAAGCATTGTTATTAAATAGAATACCTGCCAAGAACTGTCCCAGATGTATGCATGGCATTTCTCACCACTGTTTTCTCTGCAATAATGGCCTTTCATTTTGATTTATGCACATTTACCTAGCTCCTCGAGGGTGTCCATACTTTAGGACATGAAATAGGCTTGTATTTTGGCAAATTCTTAAGTGTTTAAGTGAGCCTTTTTTTTTTTTTTTTTGTAATATAGATACATATTTCTTGGCCTAAGTGGTAAATAAACCAAATATTAAAATACGTATTTTATAGTACATTAGTTACATAAATTTTTAGCCAGTCCTACAAATATTTCTCCAACACTGTTAACTTTCTGTCTATTCTGGACCTTAATGATACTGCAGATCATAAAGACGGGTTGAATCATACTCATGGGAATTATACCGTTTTCTAGGACCTTTCTACATTACAGTGCTGAGCACAAGGAGAGGACAAAGCTTTTCTAAGAAGGCATCTGTGGGAAATGTAATAAATAAGTAGAATTAGTCTGAGCCAAAATTCTATCCTGCCTTAGTGAGATGTTTTGCCAGTGTGACTAAGAGGCAGCCCAGCAATAATTTGACCAACTAATCTACCTCCACCCTTCCACCACTATAAACGAATCAATCCTTCTCCTAGGATAGCAGACGTACATGTTACTTCATGCATCCATATGTGTGTGGAGTGACAAGAAGTACATTCCTAAATCCTTTGCGAAAGCAACTCATACAATCAAAGCTATTTGATTCAGTGAAATAGTCATGTAAGTTTTTTTATTTATCATTTTTTTTTTCCCAAAATACAGTCATAAATGAGTAAACTTAGTAGGACTGACAGAATAATGTTAAGGACAGAATCTGTTGTTTTTCTTTTCCTGCCTTCCACATCCTTTGCTTAAAGTCATGTCCTGCCCTGAGTCTGTCATTCCCAGCAAAACCATTCATCCTACACAGAGCTTAGTATCTGAGACCCTTGAGCAGTCACATAATTTTCTGAGGACTCATACCTTCTTTTTGCATTGACCTCAAAATGCTTAGGAGATAACACTGCTTGTTCTTCTTGTCAGCCCTAAGTCAGTAGACACATACAGTGGAATTCATCAGCTGTAATTAAGTCATCTAGAATTAGGTATCTAACTCTGCTAAAGACTCCATAGGTTTCTTTTGCAAGCAACGAAGACACAGGAATACCTATTCTTTACCGATCAAAATATGTCCACAATGAGTCCTATAAACTGTTCTGTTTATTAGCCAAAAGAACTTACTATGACTCTGATAGATGGCAATTCAGGAAATTATAGGATGTTTTTTAAACGTCAGAACCTTGTGTCAGAACCAGTGTTCTTCACTGACCTCCTTTGAAAAAAATTAACTGAAAATATTAAATTCCACATTATCACTGTTACTATTCCTCCTGTTTTAATAACAAAAAATCCTCATGGTGTTGGTTGATAGGAAATCCTTTATATTTGCAAAACCCAGTATTTTCAATCTGCAAAATTGCTCACATAGAGAAGTCAAAAGCTGATGGCAACATAAACTAAACCAAGGAAAATCAGGAAGAGCTGTTTCATTGAAATGGCTCTGAACATATGGAATAAATAATCAAAGGGAAAGCTGTGATTGAGAAGTGTAAATGAGTTCAAGAGAGCCTCGGATTTCTTGAACACAAAAAGGGTCAAGTCATAGAGTGAAAAGACAGGAAAGTGGGATTTAGGTAAACAAAAAGAAGCAGACATGCTGGGCCAGATAACTTTTCATGTTTGTTAATTTCATGTTTTTAACAGAAAAAAAAAAAAAAAAAGGAAAAAAGTGACTACACAGATGGTCTGTGTTATTTCCACACCCTTTGAAATTCAGTTTCCAAAAATGTCACCTTGTTCTCTATCCTCTCATGTAGCATAAAGTGCATACATTGTTTTCCAACATGTTCACAAGCATTTTTGCTGTCAAGATGGTCTACTTATTAGCCATCACCATGGAAAAATGTGTGTAAGAAGGGGAATATAAACACTAATAGCATCAAATTCTGCCACTGAGATCTGCTTGAGAGAAGATATCTGGTGGCTCACTCACAGTGTGTTCACATAAGCAAGCAATTTGTCCCAAAGGAATAGATCAGTTGGTGCTGAGGCCACTGTGGTTTTTGTCAGGTCAGTTCTGGGGTTTTAGTTTAGTCTAGAAAAAAAAAAAAAAATCCCTCTGCCTGCATCATCAAAGCTGTCCAAATATACTTTAGCTTGGATACTAAGTAAACTAAATAACCTGTTAAGGGTCAGAAAACATTTAATACAGACTGGAACATCCAACTTGGGTTGACTTAGAAAGAATCTATCTAGATGAACCAAAACAGGATTGCAAAGGGAATTAACATGGAGTATCTGTATGCTGTTGCTCCGGATCAAAATGTGAAAAAGATGTAATCTTCATCACCCAAGTTCATGATTGACCGGGTCTCTTGGGTGTTCTGAATTGCTCCACCTTATCAGACACTGCTTCACTATGGAAACTGCCTTTTGGATACTGTCTGATTTTCCTAATAGCACTACATGAAAGGAACAGAAAGCATTTAGAGAGCTTGAGTTATACTATGAAGCAGTCCTATGTTTGGCTTGGGCTGTGTTCCTGATGTTCTCAGGCTGATTACTGGTAATGGGACCAGTCTCAGAGCTCAGAAAAGGCTGTGGCAAATTCATGCAAACTTTCTTCTGTGGAATTCTAACAAGCATCCTCCCCATCTTCCCTCCCTGTCCATTCTCATAGGATAGGTGAGAAGGAAGTATGTTCCTTTCTGATAGCACAGTCCAGAGGATGTATGCAGAGCTTATGACAACTAGAAAAAGACCCAAAATAAGAAGAGTTTAAATTAAAAGTTACATTATAGGATTTCCCCTCTGGTATGATGGCTTGAAACCACTTTTCTTTCTCACAGACACAGGTTTTTCTTTAGCTTTTACTTCCACATCATGGACTGAGATACACGTTTTTTTCACTGCCCCATAAGACATACATGGACACACCACTACCTGATCCTTCTATGCTGTTTATAAAGTACCTTGTAGGAATTAGGCACTTAGATAAACCCAGTCCTGTGCTCTGGCTCCATTTGGGCCTATTGCCACCCAGTAACAGTTCAACATACTGACTCTGGCAGCCGGCAGTAGTCCCTTTTCCAATGGTACCCTCATTCCCTAAGAGGGGAAAGCTTGGCAATAGGAAAGGGATTTCCTGCTTTGTTTACAGCAGCAGAGTTTTAGTGAGGTGCATATCCCAGTTCCAGACAGTTATGGGCAAGGGATCAAAGCTCCAGTAATGCCGTGTGGAGAAAAAAGACATGGCTCTACCTTTGTTGCTCTCAGACCTAACATAGGTGGTACATGTTTGGAGATGAAAAAGCCTGGAGAACTCCATCATCCAACTTCCTCTACAACCTTCCTGCTCTGCCCTTTTGTGAAGAAGGAACACCAAAACATATGTTTGTTGTGTTGGAACATATTCATGTTCAAAGGTGGTGAATGAACTGAACACCAGGGAAGCTCAGAGCCTTTTGAAGAGTCTCATTTCCTTAACAGAGTGACTTTGGAGTATGGGGAATTGTTGCTTACAAAGCTTGTATAACATGAAAGGAGAGTTGGGCCCTGATCAAATTACTCTTTTTCACAAAAAGTCCTAAAAATAATAAAGTAATTGAGAGTAAAGGCAGTTCTACCAGTCTATAAACACTAGCATAGTAATGTTTATAAAAGAGGACAAGCATTGCTTTAAAAAATAACACCAAAAAAACCCAACCACTGAACTCCATAAACTAGGATTTTCCTTTTGTTATAATCTAGCTGTACTTTCTACAATATCCAGACATTTATGAACATACTTAGTGTTTTTAAATGGTCCTGAGGTCCACAGAACTCAGATACTGTGCACATGAATAAACGTGCACATTTCTGACAATATTTCTTGAAGATATTTAGGTAGAATGCTTTAAAGTTCAGAGCAATTCACACACCTTATATTGATATTAAACACATACTATGTTTGTACATTTGTTTTGGAAAGAAAAATTGCTAACAAAAGGTCTGTAGAATAAAGAAAATCAATTATGACTGATGAAAGATATCCAAGTAAATATAATGAGGTAGTGCATGTTCTCCTGTTCCTTACAAAAAACTAAATAGTTTTTAGTCTGTGAGGAACACTTGGATATGTTAGATTGTTCTAAGGTGACTAAAAAATTAAATATGTTCTATTTTTTTACATAGTCTCTATTTTTAATGCATTGTCTCTGCGGGAGTGACTGCTTGGTGTTTGCTGGTGTACCACATGGTGCTGCACCAGATGCTGGTCTGTCAGACAGTGAGACCCACAGTGGCATCATGAATATTTTCACACATAGAGTAATGTTTTTCTTGTGCCCAGACACCAGTACTGCCAAGAAACTGTTCTGGCTGTTCCTGTGGCTTTCCTTTCCCCTATCATTTGAGTGCATCTGGGAACACAAGGGGTTAAGTGACACTGCTTGTACTGTGCCTGTTTCAATGGCAGGGCAGGAGGTTATGCAGCAGAGATCTCATAGGAAGGTGAATGCTTCTCCTAATGAGGTGAAGCTGATGACTCTAATGCAGTGGAACAGCTGTAACGGGCTCTTTCCCAGCTCGGAGTCACACTGAGACCAGATTCAGCATAGAGCAGCTATGTTTTCTTCACACACTATAATTATGATTGATTTGCAAAAGATGTGAAGCTCTTTGCCTTTTCTAACAAGAGCTTTAAGTTTGTGAGGCATTGAGGAAGGAGGTTTTGGTGCTGGTCCAGTGAGGACTAGCTCCTTCTGCCTTCTCATTCTTCTCCTTGGCCGACAAGGTTAGTTTCCCCTCTTGCTGCAGTCAAAGTGCTGGGAGGGACCAGGAATACTAGTTTCAGTTTTTTACTATAGTGCAAAAACATCAGCATGTCACATTCCAAATGCAGATGATATATAAAATATAGATAGAAGAGACCCGTGGCTTTCCTGCCTCAATATTAAAAATTCTACCATTTCCATTAGTGGCCCTATACCAGAGTTACATTTCATGGTAGATACATGAATGTGATTTTCTGCCTGTGAAATTCTCAAATGTCTTCCTTCAAAGATGTAAAGTCAAAACAAAATGCCTGATTCCCCAAATTCACCAAGTGGCTCTGTTGTGGCAGTGCACCCGATTGCCTGGACATTTAGATCATCTCACTCACCTGGGTTCCCAGAAGTCGGTAGGCATCCACAAGGCATAGTTTGCACCAGTGTGTGCTGGGGGCTTCTGAACTGGTCTGGATGACTGAGTAAAATAGATTTTAGCAGTATTTCTACACAAGTGTTTGGTTTCTGAAGAAAAGCAAGCTGGCTTTCAGTCAGCCTTCAGGCTCAACAGAAGTACTCAGGATGCTGTACCCATCCACAGAGACCTGTTCATTCAAAATACTCAGTCCCTACCACTATTAACTACTCTTTAGTTCAGGTGGTTATTACATCTCTTGTGGATCTAAGTAACATAAGAAGCTCTTTTTTCCTAAATAATAATAATAATAATAATAAAAAAATAAATAAATAAAAAATCAGTCTTGGCATGTAGCACATACAAAATTCAGATTTTCAAATTAATATTCATTCTTTAACTACGTGATAATGAAAATTGTTTAGGGTACTGAGCAAGCAGAGTAGAAAAGAAATGATCACTTTCTTTCTGGTGTGTAAGCATCAGATTAGGCCAGGACTCGGGACTCTTCCCTGCCAAAACACTGCTTTGTTTGGACAGCTTAATTCTGGCAGCTCCTAACATTTGCCAGTTTGACATTGCAGATCAAACACTCTTTTAATACAATTTTTATGTCTACTATTGTATAAAACATATTGTCTGCATAACTATATGTGCTTTGTAATTTAGGAAAGAGTCTAATTTTCTGTTAAAGTTATAAGACAAAATAATGACATTGCCGCTATGTTAAAACCACAGGCAGCATGCATCCAACTTATTGCACAGTTTTGTCAATTGCTGGGCTCGGTAGTGTTTCTAAATGTAATGGCAGAGTTCAAAAAATATTGTTAGGAATTTTTGAGGGGGGTAATAAATAAATTATAACTAATAATAATATTTTCAGCAAATTGCTGACACTTAAAGGAATAAAAGCTGCGGAGCCAAATTGAACCATATGCTTTTGGAAAAAGCAATTTCACAAGTGGAAACTCTATTAGTATCTCTGTATGTTATTAGGACAGCAGAATTTGTTCTGCAAGTAGAACTATTTGCTGTATTAGATTAGATTCAGCTGGCTATTATGTATGGAAGTATGCACAGCTGTCCAGTATGCACTGTCAAGTCCATAGGAGCTAAAACAGTATCTTCATCTATTTTTATTCATATATAGTGTTTCTTAGTATATGTTTTTCCTCTACAGTTTTGCTGTAGCTAAAAATTGATTCTGAAAGTGAGGAGAAAAGTACATTGGTATCATCTCCTTTACAATTTAAACAAAGAATCAGAAATGTGCAGTAATAGCAGAGGGAATTAAAACTCTACATACAATTGGAGACTTAATTCTGTGAGATTGTTACCATCTTTTAATTTTTCTTACATGCTGGCAACTAAGGTGTGAATTGTCAGATAAAACTGTGTTCAATTTGAAAGGACAGGTAAAGGGGATTCTAGATGTTAAGAGTTTTCCTGAGAGAAGAAGCAGCTGATGCTCTTGTACCCCAGCTGCCAAAGCCTGGAACTAGAGGAGGGCTGTGAAAATGTGTATAACGTATTGCTGCATCTGAAGGTTGTAACTGGGGATACCCCTGGCAACTGGATCTTCTTATATTTTATCTGTTTCTTTGTGCCAGCTGACAAGGACATAATAGACAAGATAGGAACCAGGAATAAGTCCTTCATCTGAAAATAACAATTTTGGTTTTTTTCCTCCTTATACTTTATCTCTCCCTCCTATGAGTTTGTTGATATTAAATGACAACAAAGCCATATTATTAGCTTTTTGCTAGTATTTCTGATTGGAAGCCACATGAGATGCATGAGTCTCACAGGCAGCTCTCAGAAGACATGTTAAATCCAAATAATATATAGCTTCTTCCTGAGTATGTGTTTTAAACAAGTCTTTCAATGATGTTTACTTTGACATTTCTGTAAAAAGAAAAAAAATCTAAACCAAACAAACCAACAAAAAACTTAAAGAAGGACAATTTTGATTTATATATAAATATATGTAACTGAACAAAGCTACTATACACTTACAAGTGAACAAAAATAGTTTCTGTAGCTTCTGGGATGAACAGAAAGAATGTAAAGCTGTCTCGGATTGTTTTGCTGAAATTCTGCTTTTGCAGGGCTTCTGGAGGACAGACATGGTGATGCCAGTCTATGTTATTTCATAAGCTTTTTTAAGTTAGTTGGATGGAATTTATGCTTTCAGAGGCTGACAGATGACAAGTTTTAGCCTGGATTACCCATAGCTGAGTACAAAATCTTAGAATCATAGTTTCAATGGTTTGGGTTGAAAAGGACCTTAAAGAGCATCTAGTTCCAACTCCCCTGCCATAAGCAGGGACACCTCCCACTAGACCAGGTTGCTCAAAGCCCCATCCAACATCTACAACCATCTTGGGCAACTGTTCCAGTGCCTCACCACTCTTGCAGTAAAGAATTTCTTCCTAGTATTTAATCTAAATCTATCCTCTTTCAGTTTAAAGCTGTTACCCATCACCCTATCACTACCTTCCCTTATAAAGTGACTCCTCATCTTTCCTATAGCCTCCCTTTAATACTGGAAGTCTGCTATAAGATCTCCCAGGAACCTTCTCTTCTCCAGGCTGAACAACCTCAACTCTCAGCCTGTCCTCATAGGGGAGATGCTCCATGGCCCTCCTCTGGACCCACTCAAGCAGGTCCATGTCTTTCATACACTGAGGGCCCCAGAGATGAACACAGTACTCCAGGTAGGGTCTTGCCAGAACAGAGCAGAGGGGGAGACTCACTTCCCTCAACCTGCTGGCCACATGCTTTTTGACGCATCCCAGGATACGGTTTGCCTTCTGGACTGTGAGTGCACATTGCTGGCTCATATTCAGTTTTATATCCACCAACACTAATTCATAGCGCTTTAAACTAGATTTAAAGGCAGATGGGGTTGTAGCTGGATTTACACCAGTGGGACAGTGTTCATGAAGTCCAGAAGGCCTCCCACCCCCCTAGGGTGAAATCAGCAGGCTTAGCTGCCTCTCTGAAATGCCTGTACATTGATGCGTGCAGCATGGGGAATGAATAAGAGGAGTTAGAAATCTGTGTGCAGTCAAGGGGTTATTATCTGGTGGCAATTACAGAGATGTGGTGGGACAGCTTATGTGACTGGAATGTGGTCATAGATGGCTATGTCCTTTTTAGGAAAGACAGGCCAGTGAGGTAAGGAGTTATTCTTTACATGGGAACAACTAGAATACATTGCGTTCTGTCCAGGGGTGGATGAGGAGTGAGTTGAGATTTTGTAGGTGTGAATTAGGGGGCAGTCTGGCATAGGTGATACTGATGTGGGCGTGTACTACAAGCCATCTGATCAGGCTGAGGATGAGGCAGTGGATACCAGCCTCGCAATTACAGGCCCTGGTTCACATGGGGGATTTTAACCACCCAGATATTTACTGGAAGGCTGATTCAGACAGCCATTCACAGTCCAGGAAGTTCCTCCAGTGTATTGACAATAACTTCTTGATGCAAACTGAGACAACTAGGAGAGGCATGCTGCTGGATCTTATGATCACTAACAAGGAGGGTCTGGTTGAAGTGGTGAAGGTTGAGGGCAGACTTGGCTGCAAGGACCATGAGGTAGGTGGTGGAGTTCAGGATCTTGTGTGGTACACACACAATAGCAAGCAGAATTACAACCCTGGACTTCATCAGGGCCAACTTAGGCCTTTTCAAACAATTGCTGGGGGAAATCCCATGTGACAGAGTACTAGAAGGGAAAGGGGCTCAAGATAGTTGGTTAACATTCAAGGACCACTTCTTCCAAGGTCAAGATCAAAGCATCCCAACAGGCAGAAAATCAAGAAAGGGAGCCAGGAGACCTGTATGGTAAAACAGGGAACTGCTGGACAAAATGAAGTGGAAGAAGACAGTCTACGGATCATGAAAGTAGGGGCTGGCCACTTGGGAGGAATAGAAGAGTGTTGTCAGAGGAGGCATGGAGGCAACCAGGAAAGCTAAGGCCTCCTTGGAGTTAAACCTTGCAAGAGAGGTCAAGGACAACAGAGAGGGCTTCTTCAAATACATTTCAGTTAAAATTAAGACTAGAGGCAACATGGGCCCACAGATGAATGAGGTGGGCGCCCTGGTAAGATACAAAGAGGGCAGAGTTAATGAATGCCTCCTTTGCCTCTGTCAGTGCTGCTGGAGCCTGTCCTTAGGACGCCCAGATCTCTGAGGACCCAGAGGAAGTCAGGATAAAGGAGGAGTTTGCCTCAGTTGACAATGACTGGGCTGGGGACAAACTGAGCAATCTGGACATCCATAAATCCATGGGTCCTGATGGGATGCACCTGAAGGTGCTGAAGGAGCTGGCACAGGTCATTCCTAGGCCACTGTCCATCATCTTTGATAGGTCATGGAGATCAGGAGAGGTGCCTAAGCACTTGAGGAAAGCAAATGTCACTCCAGTCTTCAAAAAGGGTAAGAAGGAGGACCCAGAAAACTACAGACCAGTCAGCCTCACCTCTATCCCTGGAAAGGTGATGGAACAAGTCTTTCTCAGCACTGTCTCTAAGCATATCAAGGAAAAGAGGGTCACTAGGAGTAGTCAACATGGTTTAACCAAGGGGAAGTCATGTTTGACCAACCTGAAAGCCTTTTATGAGGACTTAACCAGGTGGATAGGTGATGGTAGAGCAGTGGATGTGGTTTACTGTGATTTCAGTAAAGCTTTTGACACTATCCCTCACAGCATCCTCACAGCTAAATTGAGGGAGTGTAGTCTGGATGATCAGATAGGGAGGTGGGTTGTGAACTGGTTGAAGGATAGAAGTCAGAGAGTTGTGGTCCACGGGACAGGGTCTAGTTGGAGGCCTGTATGTAGTGGAGTCCCTCAAGGGTCAGTACTGAGACCAGTACTATTCAATGTATTCATCAGTGACCTGGCTGAGGGAAAAGACTGCACTGTCAGCAAGTTTGCTGACAACTTAAAGCTGGGATGAGTGGCTGACACACCAGAAGGCTGTGCTGCCTGACATCCAGCAAGACCTGGACAGGCTGGAGAGTTGGGCGGGGAGAAATTTAATTAAATACAACAAGGGCAAGTGTAGAGTCTTGCATCTGGGAAAGAACAACCCCAGGTATACATTGGGGACTTACCTGTTGGAAAGCAGACTATAGGTGAAAGGGACCTGTGGGTCCTGGTGGACAGCGGGATGACCATGAGCCAGCAATGTGCCCTTGTGACCAAGACGGCCGATGGCATCCTGGAGTGTATTAGAAGGGGTGTGGTTAGTAGGTCGAGAGAGGTTTCACCTCTCCCTCTACTCTGCCCCGGTGAGGCCTCATCTGGAATATTGTGTCCAGTTCCTGGTCCCCTCAGTTCAAGAAGGATAAAAAACTGCTCAAAAGAGTCCAGCACAGAGCCACAATGATGATTAAGGGAGTGGAACAACTCCCTTCTGAGGAAAGGCTGAGGAAGCTGGGTCTCTTTTGCTTGGAGGACATTGAAGGATGGCCTCATTCATGTTTATAAATATGTAAAAGGGGAGTGTCAGGAGGGTGGAGCCAGGCTCTTCGCAGTGACGTCCAATGTTGGAACAAGGGGCAGTGGGTGCAAGGTGGAACACAGGAGGTTCCATGTAAATGTAAGAAGAAGCTTTTTCATGGCGAGGATGACAGAGCACTGGAACAGGCTGCCCAGGGAGGTTGTGGAGTCTCCTTCTCTGGAGATATTCAAACCCCGCCTGGACGCGTTCCTGTGTGACCTGATCTAGGTGATCCTGCTCTGGCAGGGGGGTTGGACTAGATGATCTTTCGAGGTCCCTTCCAACCCCAAACATTCTGTGATTCTATGAACACCCCCAAGTCCTTCTCTGCAGGGCTGCTCTCAATCCACTTATCACCCAGCCTGTATTTGTGCCTGGGATTGCCCCAACCAAGGTGGAGGTCTTTGCACTTGGCCTTGTTGAACTTCATGAGCTTGGCATAGGCCCACCTCTCAAGCTTGTCAAGGTCCTTTTGCATGGTATTCCTTTCCTCCAGCATGTTGACCCAACACCTTGTTGTTGGGAAACTTGCTGAGGGTGCACTTAATCCCACTGTCCGTGATGCCAACAAAGATGTTAAAATGATCATATTTTGCCTGTATAACCAGGTTTTGTTGAAAACATCCTGGCTGCACACCGATAGGTCTCTCCCCCTGGATTCTGTGTGTTTCAGGCAAGCCTGTTGCCTCACTAATCTCTGGAAACTGCAGAGAAGACTTGCCATGGGTCGAAGTACAGCTAGTCCTGAGCTGGGCAGGGCGAGCTCTGCTGGTCAGCACTAAGGAGTGGGGATGGGGTCAGAAGGACAACTCCCTGATGCTCAGGTCACATCTGAAACAGCTCTATTGGTGAAGTTATTGCTGCAGTGAGGTCAGGAGACTTGGCAACCATCAGTTTTTCACTGTAGTAAAATAATATATCACTGTTAAAGAATAAACAGCTTCTCCAGATTAGCCTTAAATTAAAAGAAAACATTCTTTAAGAAATTGCAAAAGAAAATGCCTTAGAGTAGGGGAAGACAAAACATCATTCTTGTTAAGATTCTGGGTTGTTTTAATGCAACATCAAAGCTATCTTTTATAATTTTCTTTTCTATGTTTTAATTTAGTTATGTTGTAAGAGAATGTCATCATTTTGTTGATGCAGAGGTCCTTGCTATCCTTTCTTTTTGTCCTGGCTAAGCTACTGCAAAGTTTTGTTTCTAATACCTCTGCATGCACAATTAACAGCTGATGCAGAATGCCTTTGAGTGGTCTCTGCTGGCATTGAATAGCTACAGCTCATAACTCCAGACCTGGCTATGCTACACTGCTGGCTGTTAATCTGAGTTCATATTAGTTTCAAGGTGTTCTTGCTACATTAGGAAGACCCTTCATCTAATTCTGACAATTCTTGGACCCTCCCTTTCCATAAATCTCTCATTTCCTCTGTTGTAGAGTCTTGGCTCTCACTTCTGAGATAAATGATAACTGACAAGTGGTAACACCCTTTAAGTAACATTTTCTGCTGAAGCGAATACCTGGGTGTTCACCAATCCTTGGTCTTTCCAGTGAAGGTCTGTGTAGGAGATTTAACTGTGTGAAACAAATGCAGGACAGCTACCTATATCTTTGATAGTGATTTCCTGTTGCTAATTTAACATACTGTCAAGAAAACATTGCCAAAATAAGTCAAGGCCACTTCAATTCTTCAAGTGAATGGTCTATTTTCCAGCTTTGTCATTACAGATTATAGGCTTTGAGAGCACTTAGTTATGTGTGGGTGTAACAGATAGGACAGTCAATATGATTTAGTTGTTATTGAAAGGGCCTAATTTCTACTTCCTTTACAAACTACCTAATTCCATCTCCTGTTGCAAACAGAGCTATGAATATTACCAGAAATCAAGGAGTTAATGGCATCTCATGAGAATTCATGATTTCTTATAGATTTCCTGACATTTCCCAGTTGAAATTGTATAGGTACAGATGCAAACATACTGGACAAAAGGGAAAAGTAATGGGGAGTGGACAGAGAGGAAACAGATAATTTGAAACCTTTCAGAGTCTCTACCCATCATTAGCATTCCTGTGGCTTTTTTTTCCCCAAGGGCAGGAAAAGGCCAACACATTAAAACTTTTTAGTCTTCTAATCTAATCTAAGAGACTCATAGTAACAGACAAATCTCTCCTAATTGTCTCTAATAAGTAAAGTAACATGAGAATCAAACTGTGTTGGAGTCATTCCAGGAATTTTCATTTCTTCATTTCTGCCTGCTCCCTTATGATGGTTAATTTCTTTTTATCTGCTCCTCATTTGTTCTGATTACTTCCTTTACACATTAGAGCTGTACTTTTACTGGCTGCATGTCAGCTCCTCTATAGGTAGGTCTCTGAAAAAGTTTCAAAGCCAAATCCTCCTAGGCTTTATTTTGGGTTTTTGTTTGTTGGTTTTCAACAGCAGAGGCAGTGGAAGTAGGCTTTCTCTCCGAAGGGCAGGAAGTCCTGCAAAGCCCTTCTGCTTTCCTTAGAAAGCCTGGTAACCATGGCTCCTGGGTTTTGCACAAGCTGATTATGAAAGCTCTGCTTTGCAGAGAGTTCAGAAATCCTTAGGTAGCAAATGCTCTGTGTATATGTGTGCATATATAATATAAAATCATTATATGCTCCATGACCTTTGAACCCATATGTTTCAACTTCACAATCTTCTTTGGCTTCCTAGGCAAGCCCTGCTGGTTGACACCCACATTTCTATCTGTTTTATTTGCATTATTTACCTTTCTGTCCAGATAGTTATAACAGTTTTGGATCCAGTATGTACAGAATGGTGAACTCCAGGTCATATTTGCTGCAACATCCCTGTTGTTATTTTCAAACAGAAATTCAGATGGGAGTGCAATCCTTTAGGCCTTTAATGAGTTTCCATCATTATCCAGGTCTACAATAATTCTCCAGGGTTAAAGAATTGAAATAATTATTGACCTCAGTCCACATCTTTAATTTTTTTTTTTTTTTATTTTCCAAATCAGATGTAATTATTCCCTCATCCGACTTCACAGTGCTATTCCTGTGGAGATTTAGATTTTCTGACCTTGCTCCAGATATTATCTCTTACTATGAATAAATTTACTCAGAAAACTGCTCACTGAGGGAGTACCATCACCTCAATTGTCTTGACTGGCATATACCTATAGAAAAATTCCAGAAATTTAGCCTGAAATTAATGCTAAGTTACAGATATTGAAGGAATTACATCAAAGCCAATGGAACCCAAGCAAAAGAGTACAAATTAGCATTTGTAATTTGAAGGAAGGTGTCCTTTTTATTTTTAGACATTTCAGTGAAGAATATGTCAGGGCAGTATATTAAAACCAGAAATATCCAAACATCTATTATTTAAACTAAGTCTTCTTTGGTAACATGTCAGTATACTGCTTTGGTGGGAAATGTGTCAGGAGAGTATAGCAAAGTGCATTAAGTTCATGAGATGGTAAAGACAAGTATTTCAGTTGTGGCTTTGAGGTTCAGTTAGATCACATTCAAAAGTATCTATTTTTGTTTGTAAGTATCCTGAGTTGATGATGTAGAAGAATCAAGAAGAGGAAAGAGTCTGGCACTGGGAAAATTTTACAACTCATTACTGGAAGTAGTTTGATGGCCTCTCCTGTTAAGCTATTGCTCAATTTTTTTCTGACTTCAGAAAAAGGACTGAGAATAATAACCTTTGCTTATATCTTTGTCTGTTTTAAACAAATATATTTTAAACATAAAGGGTAGGTTCAAGCTTTTTATTGCTTAATCTACAATTCATGGTTTTCATAATATTTTTAGTCTAGTTGGTTTCTGAATCGTCTCTGATTTCTTATTACATTTGTTTCTACTAGATCAATATGACTCCAGAAAAGGTCACTGCAACGTATAAATAAAGGAAAACAACTTGTTACTTTACTTCATATTGATCACATCTAAGTGATCACAGATTCAAAATTGCACTGTATTTACAGAAGAAACCTTATGCTGCTTTTCTTACTGGCCCAAACATATAATTTCCATTTAAGCCTCTGTGATGTGTCATGGAGTTGTATTAAATTATTATTCACCATTTCAAACAATATTCTGAGTTACGTATTGGTTTTTAAAATACATGTTTCAGATGTAACCGGCATTCTTTGCCCTACATATTGACCTTCCTTATTCTGGGTATAGAACTTCCTGTCTAGTTTTCCAACTTATCATGAGATTAGGTTGTTTGTCAGCTTTGCAAGATTCCATCTTTTAAAGGTCTACCATTTCTTAAAGCTGAAAAGGATATATCTCAGTGCTTTGAAAAGTATAGGAATGTATTAATCATGCTGTTACAAGACTGTAGGCAAGACATAGTGCAAGATAGTTGTACCAGATACTTAATTCTTATTGCTTAAACTACAGAATATGTGCAATAATATGCAAAACAATAATTTCTTAATAGAAAAACCCTCCACAACCATATGTACCTACATGTAAGTGCATGCATAGACATCCTCCAAAATAGAAACAATACCTAAACAGGATGCCATCAGGCAAGACAATTCACAAACTTTTTCTCAGGATAGTCATAAACTTATTCTTCATTCTTTAATACAAGTAATAGGTAAGATGCTTCAACCACCAAATTATCAATGAATCACTAGGTCTAGTAGGAGATGTTGGTAGACATGGCATGTCCTTATTTGAAATTGAGATGGCATATCATTAAAAAAAAAAAAAAAAGTAGAGTTAGGACCCATGTGTGAGGGATAGTCTTGTGATCTCCTGGTAAAGGGATTTTTAATGCTTCTCTGGCCAAAACCATGAACCTTCTGAAATGTGTGTCTGTCACTGGAATTTGGAAATGGATGAAGAATAAAACATAATTTATTTTATAAGAAGAAATTATCTTCTCCTTTTCAAAGCTGGCTTTTGGAGTTTAGACACACTAAGTGAAATCATTGTATGCTAGATAAAAAAGAATTCGTAGATGTAATGTGAAATGAGATTATCCCAATCAAGAAAAGATTCACAGATCAGAGCTATTAACATGCTTAAAACTTGAGAAATAGGTTATTTATTTAGAAGAGACAAGGGGTTCAAATATTATTCAAATCTACATCTATTTAAAAATATAAAATCCTTGGATAGAATTTTGAAGAGTTGTGGATGGACAAAACCATTACCTCCTTAGCTCTTTCTTACATATTTAGTCAAAAAGTACATTTAGTATTTATGTCTTCAGTAAGTTTCCCATGCTTCTCCTCATCACAGGTTAGGAGTTTATTTTATTCATAGTGTTCAACCTCATTTCTGAATACATTTACTATACCAGTCATATGTCCACTCTAGACCAGAAACTTGCCCACTGAGCTCAGTGACCCCAATGCAGATGTAAGAAATCTGTTCTGACATTCATTTATCCCCCCCCTCAGCCTTCTGCTGTTAGGTAGTTTATCTTCCTGTCACCAGATACAGTTCCTTGATGAAACTCCATTCTTAAGTGGAGCTAAATTGTCATGTATTTGTTCCACTGAGTAGGACTTGTTGCAAATCTCAAAGTATAGGACAGCTTCTTTATCCTGGGTTTGGCTACGATAGGGTTAATTTTCACTGGAACTTGTCAGGGGGAGGGGGGCACAGCCAGGACAGACAACTGAGCCAGCCAATGTGATATTCAGTACCATATAATGTTATGCTTCCTATATAAGGGCAGGGTGAGCAGGGCATGGGTCTCTAGCATGGGGCCTTTGGTTGGTGCAGGTTTTAGATGGTTAGGTGGGTTTTGTATCACTGGCTTTATATATTGTTATTACTGGTTTTGTTTTTACTATTGTTTGTTCTCCTATTGCATTCTGTTAAATTCTCCTTATCTCAGTCCATGGGCTTTTGCCTTTTTCTCCCTTATTCTCCTTCCCATACAGGAGGAGGGGAATGTGGAGTGGCTATGTGGTGCTCAGCTTCTGGCTGTGTCTAAACCACAACATTTGTTAACCACAAGATGGATTGTCACAAGATAATGATAATAAAGTAATAATGTAATGGAAACAAAATATTTTGTTCATGTCCAATGGCCAAACTTAAAAATAATAAACAAATACATTTAGTTTCTTTATCAAAATTAAATACAGGAACAAATTCACTTAGGCTTGTGCAGAGTTTCTATGAACACAAAACATAAGGTTGTTTTATTCCTAAGTGTTTGAATACCTTTTTTAAAAGGAGTCTTTCAAAACCTTTCTTTTTAAAAAAACCCCAACAGTTTGTCTACTTCACTTTAGAAATGAAGTTGTCTTGAAAGGGAAAATGAAATGTTTCAAGTGTTTCTATTTTTCCAACAGAAATTGTTTCCAAAAGTAAATATAGATTCATATATAATTTTTGTTGGATCAGCGATAGTTTTCAGCAGCTGAAAAACAGCTACCAGCTAAGCTGGTTCTTTTAAATAGAACATTCATCAGAAAAGAAAAACAGGCTTTATCAGGATTTTTTATTATTATGTTTTCCTAAATTAGGAATTACATTTTTGCCAATGAATGTGGTCACAGCACTTTTTGATGTATCTTTAATGATGTCATTGGGGGCCAACATCACATAAGGTCTCTGAAGTCATGGGTTCTCTTGGCAACAGAAAAGCAGAAATGGTAGTTCAGGGATGCTTCTGGTAGTTGTGATTCTGATCTAGTGGTGTCTGAAAGAACATGATGAATTGAGAATAATGACATATATTGCATAAGGTTCTCAGATTGTTTCAAAAGAACTGTTTGCCTTTTTTATCTTTTCTTTGCAGAAATTTACCTTTGGTGATTTATAAATGCTTTGAAAGGGAAACCTTTGTTAAGTGAATTAACATTTCTTTTACTTTTGAAGTCTTATACAATAAATGGCCAAAACGAAGCACGGTGATTATCTAGTCTGAGCCCCTGGGTAAAATAACACTATTCATTATCTTTACCATTAGAAATGTGCATTTTATTTTTTCTGCACCACTCCGATTTCAGCTACCAGCTGTTAAATCTTGTCACATTCTGCCAACCAGGAAGAAGAAGTCTGTTATTGGATTTCCACTTTCTACACTTCAAGGCACTTAAAGGTTTGGAGGAAGTCACCTCTGAGACTTTCCTTTGATATGTTAAGTTGATGAAGCACCTGAAGAGTCTGTCTTTAAGATATGTTTTTCCTCCTCTTGTCCTTCATCTTTTTTCTTCATCTTCTTCTAAATTACCATTCCTTTTTTCATTTTAGACATCTCATTGAGATTCCTCACCTATAATTAACTATATTTTAAAAGCTGACAGAAAGCTTTCAGTACATCTAGTATCCTGTTTATATGTCTTTCTACTTCTCAAATGAAAACATTCTCTGGTATTATGCCCATAGGTTATTCCTAGCTTAATGGGCTATTACTTTTATCAGCCAAACTTAAAACTTCAGTTAAGATGCTCAAGGATTTACCAGTCATTCCTTAAACCTTGCCAGAAAAACTGAAGAAAATCAGATTTATATTTATATTTCTTCAGATAAAAATTATGCTGGGTAGGAAAAAGTTGAATAATGCATAATGAGCTGTCCTTTCAGGCAAGAAACTACATTAGTGCTTGCTTTTTTTTTTTTTTTTTTTTTTTTTTTTTTTTTTTTTTGTTCATGCAATTGGTTGAAGACTACAAATCCACTCCATCCTCTTCCCTCTAATGGGTCCATTCATTTCTGGCCTAATTGGAAGTGTTCTTTTCCAGAGAGAAATATTCCCTGTTCATGTACCATAAAACATGTTTTATACTAAGCCCACTTTATGATCACTTTTTGCTATATACAATGTAATCCACAGACATTAAATATTTAAGATGTCTTGATTCTTCCTCTTAAAAAAAACAATTGCACATCTAACTCAACCTCATTACTACCAAACTCATGACTTGGTTTTAGATGTACCGGAAAATTTATTCACGTGTGGTAAAAGTGACAAAAGATCTTTAGCTAAAATCCTCAAGTAATTTGAGTATAAATTAAGATTTAAGATGGTTTGCAGTCCAATACAATACTTGCTAGACACAGGAGACCATGACCTGCAAATCCAAAGACTTTTTTTTTTTTTTTTTTTTTTTACTGCAATCTGAACATATGTAACCAAACCTAATTTCTATAATTTGCT
>JANHGN010014340.1:0-13950 GCA_024605025.1 Megaceryle maxima
AAAACAAAACAAAAAAAAAAAAAAAAAAAAAAAAAAGAGACTAGTTTTAGACTGGAGAGAATTAAGACATTTTTGACACTGAGGGTGGTGAGAGCTTGGCCCAGGCTGCCCAGAGAGCTGGTGGCTGCCCCATCCCTGAAGCCAATTCCAGGTCAAATTGGCCGGGGCTCTGAGCACCCTGCTCTGGTTGCAGATGTCCCTGCTCCCAGCAGGAAGTTGGACCAGATGACCTTGAAAGGTCCCTTCCAACCTAAACCAGTCTGATTCTATGAAATTCAAGAAACAAAAAGCCCACACAGTCACACTCCATGTCCCCATCTGGAGTGGGGGAAAAGGAATATATATACACACACACGCATGTATTTTGCAATAAATATATATTAAGAACAATACTTTCAGTAAAACAAATTCTTTCTTAACCCTTTCCCTATCTCCCCCTCCCCCCCAGTAAGATGAATAAGCTCAAAAGGGAAAGGGTGTGATAAAAAGGAAAATCAAAAGGAAGGAACAGAGGGGAATTGTGTGCAGCTGGGAAGGAAAAACTTTGCAACAGCAATTAATATGGAAATAATCCTCACCCACTCTGAAGAAAGCGTGACATATGTTAAGGTCATTCCAACTCAGAAAAATCTTTTCTACACTGAATCCTTAAAGGAGGATAATTTAAATTAATAGGTACAAACACCCTCAGCTACCTGGGCTGCACAACAGTGGCCACAATTTTAGGCACAGGCCAAAGGAAAAGATTGCCCCAAGTGTGATCTGACCCAACAGCATCCTCCTGAGAAGGACAGCAGAAAGGCTGCCCCTTGGAAGTCCTACCTAACTGACACATAGGTGTAGATGGGGAACTCTAAAATCAGTAGTTCCTTGTCAGATACTACTCTTACAGTATATTTAAGAGGAGCTCAGAGGAGTTGTAATGATTAAAGCCTACCATTATAGAAGACTGGCAAAAGCAGCTCTCCTAGTTGACTTCCAGCCACCATCACTGAAGGCACAGACAAACCCACCTGACATGCACAAATGGATCCATCCTCCTGGTGATTCCAGCACAACCCCTGTCAATGACAAACTCTGTCTACCTTCATTACCAGGCTAAAAACAGAATTTCCTATGCAAGTCACACCTGCAAAACTATATTCAACATGACAGAGCTAATCAATGACAACACTGTGGAGACAGTTGAACAACACTTCCATGGAGATCAGCCCTGGTTTGTAGAAACTCTGGGCTGCAAATAATTCATGGCCCCTTTATTAAATAATTAGATATTAACAGAGAACTGCTGATTAGATTGTACTGATATCATCGTATATATTTTCTCTCTTGACTTTGTCACAGAGGTCACCATACAACCCAAAGCTGAGGAAGATAGAGGGAGACAGTGTATGGGCATGGCTATATAGAGAAGCCTCTCATTAACCTTGCTGATCCCCCATAATTTCATATGTCAGCAGCTAATCAACAACTCACTGACATCATCAAGGGATAGGGAGAAAAGATCTCCCGAGGGACCGATCACTTCTCACAGGAGAAAATCTATACTCACACCAGGAGGTTACTTGTATTTTGCAAATAAATAAAGGGTTCCTGCATTATTTTTAATTAGTGTTGAAATATGTTTCTATTGTTGGTGGAAATGATTTACATTCAGCATGATGGAGATCACAGTTAAAGGACTCAGATAGTCCTTGATAGTCCACTCGTTTCAAGCTGTCCAGTTGTACTTTGTCACTGAAGAAACAGAAGCAAAATAATCAGTTTACTGACTATGAGTCCACAGTTCTACAGATGTCATCAGTTTCCCAGACAGAAGAGAAACTACAAGGAACACTGCATTTTTAGTACAGAGTTGGATTTTAATCATTTTGTGTTTACTTAATACTTTTATCCCAAAAGATCATCTTGTAAACCTAATCAACACAGCAATTAATTCATCTACAGCCAACATAAAGCTTCTTCTTAAGCAGGATATAGATTGCACTTTCACAGCACACCATGGGACCAAAAGGACAGTGCAGACAGGGAGAGTGTTTCACCCACATCAGCCTGGGGTCACCAAAGCATAGCTAAAGATGCTGGCCAGAGTCTGTGGGATTATATAGCTGAATTTCAAGGAGATAACATGGGATCTGCAGGGATACTAGATGGCCCAACCTAGCCCATGTAATTCAAAGGGTTTCCCCAAAGCACTGCTTTTTCATAGAATCATTTTAGTTGGAAGAGATCTTTAAGAACATCAAGTCCAACCATTCCCCCAGCACTCCCAGGGCACCACTAAACCATGTCCCTCAGCAACACAGCTCCATGGCTTTGAAATGCCTCCAAGCATGGGGACTCCACCACTGCCCCAGGCAGCCTGGGACAGGACTGGACAACACTTTTGGGGAATGAATTCTTCTGTCTTAACAGTGACATTTACCCTGCTCTGACAGAAACTGAAGAAAAACACATCCAGACGAGAGATCAGTATGTTAAAAAACCCCAAATGTGAGTGAAAAAGTAATTTAAACAATTTTGAGGTGAGGATAACATTGCAGTTGAATTCTCCTTAGAGATGGAGATGGTTTTTTCTACTGCAATAGATGATGTCTTTCAAGCAAGCAGATCTTAGAGATTGGACCTCTAGTCATTTTTTTTTTTTTTTGAGTTTGAGAGTCCTGAGCTAATAAAAGAAAATTACAGTGTCTTCTGCTGAGTTAGACAACTCTTGCTTATCAGTAATAAACTAATGACATCCCAAACCACCAAATGAAGTATCTTTTAAGAACATGCACAGGTGAAAACATGAAACATATTCACTCACATTGACTGCAAAACAATACTCCAAAATATTTTTTAAAGATCTGGAAATGATATATAATTACAGACAGAAAAAAAAAATGTAGCAAAACTCCATCTCTGATTAGCACCTCCTCTCATCTTAGCACTGAGGTTCTGCACCTACAGATCTCATGGATCTCAGCGAGCGGTCTTGATCTGCCACCCCTTTAAAATATCAGAATTCCAGAATTACTCCTTATAATCTTCATTCCTCTCCTTCCGTTTTGTTGAATACAAACATTTTAATTGCTAGGGAGCTGTGTCTAATATGCTACGTTCTCGTTCAAATCATGACCATATGTATTATAACACAAAGCAATTAATAGCAGCAAATCCAGGAAATTGCTGCTTACAATCAGCTGCCTGCCAACACATTATAACCACACCAAAAGCAAAGATGAAATGGTAATGAGAATAGAGCCTATTTAAGTTGGTACAGAGGTTATTCTCTCCACAGTTTTTGTGAAGAGAAGCATCACTTCTTATGAAACTTTTGCCTCTTTCCCTGGTATGATTTTTACATTTGCTTAATGTATCCACCGAATCTTTTTCTTGATTTCTGGAGTATAGGAGCTTGATCAACCAGCCAGAGAACTCAAGGGCAACTGAAATGGCCAATGAACTGAGCTCTAAATGGAATAAATCTTGATGGATACAGATTTTATTCAAGAACTGGAAAATACACACTGTTTAGAGTTAACATTAAAAAACCAAGTGAATTAGCACTATACATCTGTCCTAACATTTTAAGATCTTATGTCCTTTCCTCAATGATGATGGGGCTACTTAGACACAGGAGAATTGCAGAAAATTATAGTACCTCCCATTTGTTCTTTTTTTAAATCCACCCATGTGGCAAAATTGAAATTCAGAATAAACCCCAAAAAGTTAATTGCCCTAAAATTGAAATATGACTTTTTTTTGCAGCATGTTATGAATTTATTATAATGAATCTCATTCCTATATATGTTATTTTTATTCGCATCTAGTTCTCCTACAACATCCATTTCTGAATAAAAAAAATTAGTTAAATTCAGCTTTATACTTTAAATTGACATATAATTTCAAATAGGGATTTTTGAACCCAGGACCAAATAACCCCATTTGCTTTCTGTGACCTGGGTATCATCTTTAGGCATATCACCTAAGTAAACTTAAATGATCACATTCTTAAATGGAACTTGGAGGAAAAAAAAAAAAAATGATACAGGCAATAAAAAGAACAAAATCCAAACCCAAGGCAAAAATAGTTCTCTCCAGGAGTCATCTTTTCAATGGGTCCATAAGAGTAAGTTAATTTTCCATATGCAAACAAAGATTTGCCAGTGTTCTGGGGTTACTATAGTATAGGAAATTGGGAAAAATCTATATAAAACAGGCAATTCTTAGCATATGCAGAAGGCACATCTGATACCCTCATCATGGTCCACAGCCCTGTTATACAGTTTGTTCTACCCGGGATATACAGTGATTTCACCCTGAAAAAGATGTACTTTAAGGTACTAAATGTTAAATATCTGTTCTCCATTCCTACCTACCCTAAAGTTACAAAAAAAGCTCTGAATTCTGCTGTATTGCTATCTTAGGGCTGTGAAAAGGATTCAGTCAACCTTCTAATTTTAATGTTCTTGAAGAATCCCCAGAAAGATATGTAAATTGTTTCTTTCAAGATACTGAGTGCTTTGTTTTACTTTAAAATACATCACTAGAAGCAAAGTCTAGGCTTCAATAACTTCTGAATGTCAGCACATCTCTGCTTTCTAAAATGTGTGGTTTAGTCAGTGATATTGTGAGCGAGGAGCCTGTTCCAACTCCATGATAATGCCAGCATTAATTTTCACTTATAATTGTTTCCTTCTTAAACAGCCCCACAGAGAGAGACTCGCATCCCTTCATTACACATAACTTATCATGGCATTAAATTTGCCTAAATTGTACTTTAGTGCTGCCATACTGCTGACCCTCAAGTCTGTAAACAAATACATTTGTTCTCCATATATTTATGTTTTGTCTTCTAAATTGTGAGAAAATGAGCCTAGAATCTTCATATTGTAATTGTATCATCAAAGCCTGTTGAGAATACGATAAAGTAACCAGAAGTTAAATTATCAATAAGAGTCATTTATTTTGCATTTTTATTTTAAAGAATACTTAGGAGAATTGTGATAAATTAGCAGTGACAAACTACTTCTTGCAGGCTGATTTTGTGTGGAGAGTTTAATTAAACATTGCAGCTGTTTATCTCTATGGTGATTAAATTTTCATATGTAAATTACATGTATTAAGATCAAGATACTTATGTAAATGTCACTTGCCTTAATGTTTTGTGTTACTGTTATTAACATCTAACCATCAGCTTGTAATCTTCTTGTATTGCATTACACTGGCATGCACTACATGACTAAAATAAGTAGATTTATATCTTAATAACAAACAAGTTTTTAAAAAGAACATCTTACTATGTAATTGAGATGTAGATAAAAAAATTAAAAATAAACTGTCAAGTTTGAACCACTGTAAATTTGAGAACTTCTCTGGTTTGAGCCTCATTTGTTCAATACCTTCCATCTGTGAAACAACTACTTGAGTAGAAGTTAAGTGGGTAACAATATTTTTAGCTACAAGGGCCAAGAACAGGCCCCAGAGGCCAGTGTGCTACTCACACTGCTGGGAGAGAACAGCAGAAATTTACTGTATGTATACCCTGAGATGAAAACAAGTTTTACCTGGACATCAGGGATCCCTACATCCACTTAGAATCATTCTTCAACCTACTTTATAGCAGCTGAGCATATAAAGCTTTATTTTGTGTTGTCAGTGCCAAATAAAAGCCAGAACACTCTTCTAGATCTGCTATGAACACTGTCTAAAAAACAACAACAAAAGAATGTCTATTTAAAAGAAGCTCAAGATCAACCCACCTCTATTCTCAATAACCAAAAGAAACCCTCAATAGATCACAAAGGTTTCTTTAGCAACAGCACTTTAGAGGTCTGAATCCTAAGAAAAGCACTGGGATTTGCCATTTACTAGATTTTCCACGTTCTTTCTTCTCCTTTTGCTCTACCTGCCTAAGTTCCATTCATCTCCACTTTGATGGTAAAGATTAGCAAGAACTTGGAGTGAAGACACAAGAAGATCTGCCACGTGATCTTAGTGGAGAGGGGGAAGTTCTTCATATGAAAACTTACAACTCCGACACAAGAAAGACTTCTCATTATTCCAGTCATGTTTGGAACCTACTGAAAGGCAGAGACTCATTGATAGCAGGAAATAAATTCATCATTTGAAAAAAAAAATACAAAAAAATCACAAATGAAGAGACCAACTTGCAGTAGGCAATACACAGAAAACAAGATAAAACCAGTTAGGATTCATTTCTTTTGAGGAATCTATAGGTTATATACGACCTCAGAGTTTGCATTTGTTTGTGCAATGAGTAGAAGAAAGGGAAAGATCACTGGGAGGCAGGGGCTTCATTTTCTTCCATTGTCATCCAGGAGGCATGCCACTATCAAACAAGAGTATGTGATCTCAATGATCTACTCAAGAGCAATGAAACACTTTGAAGATGCCCCAAATAATTGTATGGCTGTTCTGATGGGCAAATTGAAGATGAGCATTGTCTAGCAGCTTCGAGTAAGTTCAATAACTCTCTCAGCAACACAAAGTGCTTTGAAGAAACAGCAGTCAGCAAGCTTGGCAGCATAAGAAATTAGCAGTTACTTTAATGGGTACTATCCCTCAGTGCTAATAACTTCAGCAGATGACAGTCTGACTTTGTACTCGTAGGGTGTCATATACACATCTTCCTCAACAGCTGTAATCCGTAAACTCATTCTGATTTTCCTTTTTATTTCAGAGCCTTCAATTACATCCCCAACAGTCTTCTGGGATTAATCCCATTTACTTACAAAATTTTCTATTTCCAAATTCAAAACACGGCATATATCTCCTTTAAGTGTAGTCACACTGTCAGAAAAGTGGTTTTTTCCTTTTCCCAGCACCGTATTTCAGGCCTTAGCAGAGGATGGTTGTAATGTTCAAATTCTCCTCAAATCTTTGTCAGTGGTTTGGGGCCAAGTGCTCCCAGTTATTTCAGCTGCTCTGCTCTATCTCTGCTAACACATTATTCCAAGGTCAGGTTGGGCAGGTATTTGAACAACCTGGTCTAGCAGAAGGTGTCCCTGCCCATGGCAGGGGTGTTGGAACTAGATGGTCTTTAAGGTCCCTTCCAACCCAAACCATTCTATGAGTCCTGCCTTCACTTGTTAAGCTAAAAAGATGGGATTGGCATTTTGGAAATTTTAAGATAGGTGGTTAATTCAAGAAAGAGAACAGGTCTAGGAGGAACCACACACTCTACTCCTTTACCTGAAGATCACTGCAAATTTACCCTTTTTTGTTTTTTTCCCTCCAAATTATAATTAGTTTTCCTTTTTAAAGTAAAGTCAGATGACAAACTTCCAAGTTTGCAGCTGTTTCTTCCCATGGAAAAGCTGCTGTGACAGAAAAAAAAAAAAATTTCAACTTTTATAGATTCATAGACCTCTCCAATTAACGGAAATAGAGTTGGCAGTTGGGGGGGTTGTTTAAGGGGTTTTTTTGTTCTCTTTTTGAATTGGGTTGGGGGGTGTGGGTGTGTGTCTTTGTTATTGTTGGGTATTTTGGTTTGGTTTTAAAATCTACTGTATTTAAATCTGCTTCTGAGCAATGCAGTGCTAGTGACATCAGCTTCTCTCCCTTGTACTCAGCAGCTATATTTGATGAGAAACCATAACCCGTGACACTTCACCAGCATTTCTGCAGCTGCAGAAAGATCTAATCCAGAGCAGCAAACCTGCTGACACGCTCCAGAGTGCCATCTCCAGTGTCTGTGAGAGAAGTCTCACAGCCTACCAAAGATAGACAAAGACCACAAGGATCATTTCTCAGAGCCACCTTCATCAGCAGCTCCCTACTTCAGTGAATTTCTTGGGCAATGAAGTGTCACTCAGCATAAGTGACAAATTTGTCCTTACATGCATAAATGGATTAGTTTTCTATTACTCTTTGCAGCAGCTCAGGCTGGAGTGTCTCAGTTTATCACTATTAGCACCATCACCACGGTATATAAAAAAAATAATGGGTATGAGATCATAAAGACAAAAAAAAAAAAAAAAAAAAGAGGTCCAGGATAACTCTAAGGGAGAAAGATTGCACTTCTTCATGCAAATCTCACTAATCATCAATGATCAGGGAGAAAGAGAAATGCTGTTTATAAGGTTTATCTAAATTACTGCATTATCACAAAGATTGCCTGAATCTCTCAGCAGCTCTTAAACACGGAGAGATCATGATGAAGTTCACCAAGAAGCATTTTTCTTCACCAAGAAAACCTTCTTGTGCTATTTAAGTTTAGTTTGCCATAAAATTTCCTATATTCACTGGCTGACTGTCTACTGAAAATAATAACCCTGAATAATGATCATAGCCCGGAAAGCTGGCAGCAGATCCACTACAATTACCAAAAGTTAATTAGAATTATTAAAATAACAAACACAAGGCCACCGACATTATACATCTACATTTAACAACAGAATCCAACAGTGCATCTGATTCATGAACTACATTATATTATTTTAAAGCCTTCTCTTTCTTACCAAATTAAATATTGATGGATTAGCCTCTCCAAATCAGTTGGTGGATTGAATTCTATTTATGCAGGCCCTAAAAATTAAGCTACAGAGCAGAACTATAAAGACCCTGCTGCTGTCTTCCCAAACAGTAAATAACTTGCAGTTCATTTTTGCTTGTTGTTTCCCTATCCACAGTATTACGTTTGGAAAATTAAATTCCAGGCTTGAAAGCAACTGACTGGACAACTTGAAACGCAGTTTCACCTCTGATTGCCAATGTAATATAAATTTCTTTAAGGCCATGCTTAAAGAAATTAAGTTGTCAACATCTTTGCACCCACATGAACCCCAATAATTTTTTAACATGCTGCATATATGCACAGCTTTAATTTTCAAGTGCATTACAACACCACTCTGCCCTCACAAGGGCTTGTCTGTGGCCTTCCTGCCTTCTCTCTTCACACCAAGATTATTTTAATCAGATAGCTCCAAACAGATTTAACACGTGTTTACTTCACTTCTGCATGCACGCAGTATTGTAAAGAAACTTGCTGTATTTTTAGACCCTATACTGAATTAAGCAGCACATGGCACCAGAAAAGAATTGTTAAGCTTTTATATTGGCAAATTAGAAGCGGAATTGCTGACACATATAATGATGCTTTACACAGGCAAGCATTGTAAAGGACATGCATAGACATTTTCTCTCCATTTTTTTAAACAAAACCATCACTATTTCAGACCACAATTCTCCTTAGACGTTTGGCAAAAATCAGACATCAGTTTAACCACTATAACTGAAAAGCTACATGAGTTCCCTCAGCTTCTCAGAGGGTTTTCTTTCAAGTCACAAGAAAAACTGCAATTCTTCTTGCCCTAACCAGCTATCTCAGCCATCAGCCTTCTGAACTCCTCCATCCTGTATATACAAAACCAAAACTTATAAATAATATTGTAAAGCAAAATATTCTTAGATCAATTAGGAACATAAGTGAGAAATAAAATATTGCCTATTGAGGTAAAAAAAAAAATACAAGCCAGGTAATGGATTTGCACCTCCTCTCCCCTCTATTAGTTAATTTTGGGTTGAAATGACACTAATTATGTAAAGTGGGGGGGAAATAAAAAATAATATAAGATTCAACAGAAGTACTAAAAATGCTCACATGTCTGCAGGCTCTAAATTGCTTTTCTAACCTTCACATACATAGTGGAAGATGCAGGACATGAAACTCCACTCTAGCCACTTAGTAAGGATTGTAAAGATATACTATATTAGTATATAATAATACTATTATATATTATATATTATTAGAGTAAGGATTGTCACTTCCTAGACAAGTGTCTTCTCTGCAAATTATTTTCAGATGTTTAATTGCAAACAGTTTCAAGGTTACGAACCCAAATTTCCCCCGTGATACTGCACTGAACATTAAAAAAAAAGCCCACTAAACATTATTGTTTTGAAAAAAATCCTTATAACAATAACCTCAAGCTTAATTTATCAATTAGGTCTCCTGCAGCAATAGCAGTTTAGGTAAAAGCCATGAAATGTAACCCAGACACGTCCAGGTTTTGATTGTGAAGTATAACTATTATGTAAATTCCCTTTATATTACGAGCAAATCCTATAGCATATTGTATTCTATAACATTTCATATATCAACCACTGCAATTAACATAGGTACAAATATATATTTTAACTTTAAGTGACTGCTGTGACAGGACAAAATAGGAGGATTTTTAAGCTAAGACAGCAGAGACTTAGACTAAAGAGCAGCAAGACATTTTTTGACTGAGGGTGGCGAGAGCCTGTCCCAGGTTACCCAGAGAGGTGGTCAATACCCCATTGCTGGAACCATTCCAGGTGAGGTTGGCCAGGGCTCTAAGCAACCTGCTCTAGTGGAAGTCATCCCTTCTTGGGGCAGGGCAGATCACTAAATGACTTTCAAGGTCCTTTCCCAAAACATTCCACAATTCTCTGAATTAAAAAAAAAACAAAAACAAAAAACAAACCAAATCATAAGCACTGAAGTAAGATTTGCATGCATTGTGATGATATCCCCTCTTTGATTTGTTATTGCAACTAAAAGAATATGGAAAACAAAAGCGGTAACCTGGCAAATCAGCCACAGAGATTTTTAATAAGGTAACCAGCTCAAACTAATTAATTACATTTCCTTCCTCACAGTCCAGACCACAAAAATGCAGAAATAATGCCTGTATCCAGCCCATATCTTAGGCCAAACTACAGCAATTGCTCTATCGCTCGATGACCCCTCCACAGCCAAGAAGGGGCATCAGGAAAAGGAGAGGAAACCCACAGCTTGAAATGAAAATATACTTAATAAAACAGCCAATCTAACACCAGTATAAACAATGTTATACTCACCCCAGCAAACAGACAACAAACTAGATAGCCAGCCTCAGGAGTGAGAGCAGGAGGAGCCCAAGCAGAACACCAAAAGCAGAAGCCTTAACTGTTACCAAACACCTCCCTTTATAGTGAGTGTGATAGTTTTGGTCTGGGACACACCTGTAGCCAGCTTGGCTTAGCTGCCCTGGCTGACTCCAAGCTGCTAATGGCCTACAGACCATAGCAAGCTTGTGATTTTACCCCAGTGAAACCAGGACTAGTAATATTGTAGTGTTGTATGTTTAAAATAATAGAGGATGAAATTAGGTTGAAGAGCTTTCCCTGCTGCTGGAACTTGAATTAAATTTTAATGCCAAATATAGTCTAACTAACCCATCAAGGTGGGTGGTAGAGCAAAACACACTAACCAGCTGAGCACCCAAAAAAGCTTCTAAACATATTGTAAAGGGAAATCCATGGAAGCCTGAGCAAACAAGTTGCTGTGAGGAAAAGTAAGAAACACTCAATCTTAGAAAAAAATAATGTAGAGGTCATCAACAACTTACCATAGCATTACCTTTAAAAGCCTTAATAAAGATCAGCCTCTAAACAGCAGCTCTCCAAAATTAGCAACACATCAACAATTAGAAAATAGCAAATAACAACCTTAAATTGGAATGACATAGAAAGAAGAGGAGGTGCTGGGGAAAGGGAGACGTCAGGAAGGGCTGGCGTCCTGGTCCAGCACTGGAAATGCGTTTGCCATGCTCGTGGACACCGCTCTGTACAGACATGGCACCTTTGTGACAGTTCCTCACCAGTGAACAAAATTTGCCCTTTTTCTCACTCTCCTAGTAACAGCATGAAGCCATGGAGACTCCCTCACCCATCTCCTTGACCACATCGACATTGCTCCTCTTCCAATCTGCTCCTTTTTTGTTTCCCCCAGAGTATCGAGGGATTTTTACTAATTAAATAATTTCACACCATATTATCTATGGTTAACATGAAACCAAGCTTTACTAATTTGATCTCCATATGTCTAGCACCATTTCTTCATGCTATATCACCATCTCTGAACACAGATGACAATTGACCTCTTGGTCTCTGTTCTAAAGCTTTCACAACATTCCCAGCTATCCAAAGTCAAAGAGTTGAACACAACTCAGTGAAGCCAGTATCAGGACGTTGCTAAATATCTAGCTGAACTGCATATTGATTAGCTAGATGTATATTTTTAAAAATAAATTTACATAAATTTTCAAGGAAGTTTGTCCTTCAAGTGGGGCACTGGAAAAGGAGCAACTTGGGGACTTCTTTCTCCTGCCTTTTCCCTTCCTTCTCTGTCTTCTATCCTCTCCATTCCTCTTTCCTTGTTACACACCTTAGCCATTGCTGGTGACCATTCCTTTAGGTTTTTATTATTGTGAAAACATCTTTTTGATTGCCATGCCAGGGTGAATTTTTCCCTTTTCCCCCACTGTGTGTGCAGCACCCTCTCCCCTGTGCAGCCTGAGGATGGACACATCCAATGTGGGCTCCCCTGCACACTGGGAACAACCCAATTTGTTCAGCTTTTTCCTTGAGTGGACACATGGATTCCCTTCCTTTTGCTTTTGAAATCTTGCCTTTTCAAGCAGTGATGTCAGTATTGGTATCATCATTCCCTGAGGATGCTGAACTTAATTATATTGTTTTTACTTTTCTCTAATTAAAATAGCCACTCTGCATTTCCAAGAGAGCTGTTGTCACTTGGAAAACAATTAAACGATACTTGAAACTTGGCCAAACTGTGTTTGGGGCATCATGGTTTAAACAGTTGAGAAGGTTTAGAAGTTGGATATCTCACTAAAACCTTCACAGCGAGTTTTCTGAAGCCCTAAGATAACAAATTGCTGAAACATTTAAGGTGGTGGGGTGGGGGGCATTTTTAACATCAATTTCCACTACCATGGCCGAGTCAAAAGGAGCCTTGTCACTGACTCAGAAGCTTTCATGAAGCCAGACCTTTGTGTACCAGTTACTGAATCAAAATTCCACCCAACAGAAGTGTGGAAATATTTTCAGCATATTTATCAGCACCTCCTCTCGCTCAGACCGCAAACAAAACGACTAGATTATAGGAGAGTGAAAGACAGAATATTAGTCCCCCTGTGCTGCCAGTGCCCCCAGATTTCTGCCAATACATGTCACTCCCAACCAGCACGACCTCACGAGATTTTATTGAAACAGCCCATTTCTGAATTCTTCAAAAAAAACCCAAACCCCAAATGAAGTTAAATAACAAATAGCATAAATATTTTAATAGGCCTTCACATTACCAACTGCCAGACCAGCTGTCTGGGTGGCTTTTTAATTTTTTTTTCTTTTTTTAATTATTTATTTCCTTTTTTTTTAATAAACCAGAAACACATACATCTATGCTGTGAAGGGCATCTGTCTCAGGAGTGATCCCTGGCCCCAGGCAGCACGGCACAGATGGGTCCTTGTGGCTCCTTGTCCACCGAGAGATGCTGGGTCCCATCTCTGCAGCCGCACCGACATCGCTTCTCCAGCCTCCCTCGGCTCTCGTGCTGAGGATGGGAGAGGACAAAAAGAGTCCTGAACTCAGGGTATTGAGCTCAGCTTGCTTCCTGAATAATTTTCAACACCACACAGAAAAGAAGATGGAAAAAATAATTATCATACCGGTGTATTTACCTGCAAGCCATAAAGCAGCCAATAAAAAGCAGTTCTGCTTGTGCAATCATAGAATACCTTGGGTTGAAAGGGACTTAAACCATCATCTAGTTCTAAATCCCCTGCCATGGGGGCAAGAAAGGAACAAGAAAGAGAAGAAAAACTTCTTTTGCACAGCCATGATCCTGACTTGGCTTTATGCAGGTAATATTTTGGGACTGCAATAGATTTTGTGATAGATGCCCCTTTTTTTCAGTATTTTACAACATGCTACTGTAAAACATGAGGAAGGCGATGCTTGGAGCACCATACCCCAAGGGATCAGATCAGAAGGAGTTCAGTTAAGCACCTACAGCTGCATGTTTAATGGTATCTGAAGGAGAGGAGAGGGAGAGGAGAGGGAGAGGAGAGGAGAGGAGAGGAGAGGAGAGGAGAGGAGAGGAGAGGAGAGGAGAGGAGAGGAGAGGAGAG
>JANHGN010014340.1:14522-60370 GCA_024605025.1 Megaceryle maxima
GTGCTCAGAGCCCCGGCCAACCTCCCCTGCAATGGTGCCAGGGATGGGGCAGCCACCACCTCTCTGGGCAGCCTGGTACAGGCTCTCACCACCCTCAGTGTCAAAAACTGCTTCCTTATATCTAGTTTAAAGCAACGTATTTCTCTTTCTCAGCCTCTCTAGCAGTGGAAAAGTTCCCTCTATCCTGTATTTAAACTGTTATTATGGCAATAAAAAGAACAATCTTTCTTTTTCTCTCGAGGAGATGAGGGTTGTGTGATTCGACCACACGAGGGAGCCGTCTCCTCAAAAATTCACAGGTTCAGAGGCTCTGGAACCAAAACAAGCACAAGGCTGCAGGTCCAGAGTGACTCCAAGGAGCACTGGCCCCAGGTTCTGGGCCAGCATCAGAATCCCTGAATCACAGAACCGCTGTGGTTGGAAAAGACCTTGAAGATCATCAGGTTCATTGAACCACCCTAGTCAAGCCTTCAGGAAAGTCACGGTCGGGGAGAAAAACTCATTTTTTGGTACTATTCTCATTTAATACCAGCGAACGCCGAGAAAACGTGTAGTAATAATCCTAACAGTTAGACGTGTGATTTCTGCACCGAAAGCAAGCTCAAGACAATAACAACAGCGACTGAATTCACAGACAAAGCGTAAAGCAAATCTGCCCCTAGAAATCTCAGGGCAGAGACCTAAAACTTTGCTATTTCACCCCATGAATTGTGCTGCTGTGCCCCAGAGAGGCAACTGTCCAGGAGTTCTTCTTTCCCTTTGCCTCACTCGATTCCCAGCATCTTTGGCAGCTGCAGTGCTGCTATCTCTTCATTTTTAACTGTATTTTTTAAGTACTTACACAGAAGTGCTGGAACCACATCACCTGAATCTCTCCCACCACCCCATTATTGACCTAACTCCTTACCCAGTAGGTGCTAAAGTGGCCAAAGTGATTTTTCAATCCAAACAGCCCACAGCTTGTATGCATATAGACACAATTAGAACATTTAAATCACAAATTAAAATGCTCCAAATTGGGCTTGCTTTGGTATCTTAATCTTCCCCTTGTTGATGCTGTCATGTGCCCTGACTCTAACTAGGCTCCCAGGGAGAAGGTGTAATTACAGACTATATCACACCACGTGCAGAGAAGGGAGCTGGATGAAGTTCACACAGCCTTAAATCCAGTCCTTCCTGATGTCAAATGCTTAATTTGAAACCTAAGTGACGGTGCTTTCCTGCCATCCTGAGCCATTTCCACTGCGAAGACCCCACAATCGACTTCTGAATATTCTTCTAGCACAGCCACCGTGCAGATGGCTAAGGTTTGGCAAAAGTCATGGGAAAAAAAAAGGGTTATCATCAGCACTCAAACCCTGGCAAGTCCTGATGGACAGTGTGGTGCAGACACAGCACCTCTCCAGTTTGTGGGCATTCCCTTTCCAAAAGTCGGAGCCTCAAGTCCAGAAAAAGCAAGACCCAGAAACAAGAGTGACCATCCGTAATGGAAGGTGCTTATCATCGAATCATTTAGGTTGGAAATGATCTTCAACATCATCAAGTCCAACCATCTACTAAATATTATCATGATCACTAAACCATCTCTGAGTGTCACATGCAGATGTTTTTTCAACACATGCAGGGCTGGTGACTCCACCCCCTCCCTGGGCAGCCTGTTCCAAGGACTCTCCACTCTCTCAGGAAAGAAACTGTTCCTGATACCCAACCTAAACCTCCCCTGGCGCAACTTAAGCCCATTTCCTCTTGTCCTAGCACCAGTCACTTGGGAAAAGAGACCAACCCCCACCTCACTCCAACCTCCTTCAGGGAGCTGTAGAGAGCAAAAAGGTCTCCCCTCAGCCTCCTCTTCTCCAGACTAGTGCTGCTGTGGTCCCTCCAGGTCCTTCTCAGGAGAATTAAAGCAGGTTATATGGGGGGAAGAGTTTTGAAAAAGAAAATCCTCAGGAAGGAAATGTATAATTTGTCAAGAGTCTTCCTGAAATATTAGAATCATAAAGTACCATGCTGGACAGGACCTCAAGGATCAACAGGTCCAACCTTTCTCAGGACAAGCACCACCTAAATAAGATGACCCAGCACCCTGCCCAGCTGTATATATCAAAATACAAGGCCATTTCTTCTACCTTACATTATTGTATAGCAGCTTCATATAACTTTACATGTTTTGCCAACTTTAAGTATAACAATTAGCTTAAAGAAGGTGCCTTCAGGCAGTAAGCCAAAATATTAGGGAATATTATTATCTATCTGTCCTCAGTCTCTCACTGCTTATAGGGCCATATAATCCAAAAGCTCAAAGACAAAACTCCCGAGCCACAACTTCCACCTACACCAAATTCAGCTGCTCCCTTCTTTAAAAACCCTGTGTACAAACGCGTTCCATGGAACAGGAGGGTGGCAGAACAGTGAAGCACCACTTTTCCACCTACTAATTACTGTGAAACAGGAAAAGGTTTGACAGTACACTGTATACTTCTCAACGGAGGTCTCATTTTCTTTACTTTTATTAACTAACTTGGTCTATAATTAAAAGAATAGTTGAATCCTGGTGATAAAGTGACACGACTGCTCTACTCTTCAGTTTTTTTGGCTGATGTGCCACATGCTTTGTACCGTGCAGGATCATACCACTACATTTTCTAATTAATAAAGAACAAGAGACTGTTTCAGCTGGGTTCAGCAGGGAGAAATCCTGCCCTTCTCCTCTGTCTTATTTACAAATCTCATGCTGTGGCCTTCCCCCAGTATGTGCACAGCGAGCAAACTTGGCAGCAGGATGTTGGTACCTCCAGGCAGAGCTCAGGCAAGCCAAGGATGTCTTCACAGGAGTCGTGCTGCGGGTCTCCAGACACTTAGGTGTTTATGGGAATTAATCGTCTTGTGAAGTCAGCACTGCATTAACACGAAGGAATGGAAAGCAAAGCTTTCCTGAGATCAGTAATGCTCCTTTCCTCCCCCCCATTTAATTATAGCAGTTGTCAGTGTCGCGTGCTCTTTCTCTTCCCATGCATGATAAAGGGAAAGTAAAAACAAAGACACATCCTCTTGGTCTCCAAAAAGATACGTGTTTCATATTCCTAAATGAGCCATTAAATACATTGTCCTCATCTCGTCAACCTCTACATCTCATGTTAGACTCATGGTCTTTGGATGCCAGGTGAGCTTTGCAGGAAGCTTTCACAATGCTGTCCACTCTTGACCATGTTGTTTGGGAGAGGATGCTGCTCACGTCATCACAATGAATTCCTGTGGCTTCACCCTGAGTTATCTGCAAACTCTTCCTCGGATGCAAACAGGGAACTGAGCAGGTTTAAATATGCCCGTAGGTATCTACATATGCACACAAATTGCATGCTATGTTTTACCTGCCTTTAATCTTCATCTGCTTCTATTAATTCAGCATGTGCTTTCAGGGTGGGACTACCAGAGGGAGGATGGGAGTGCTGAAGTCCTGGCAAAGCAACCAGCCTCACCACAATCCCATGGCAGGCAACACATCGTAAACTGAAACTTCACAAACCCATGATGAACTGCCACTGCTACCTGCAACTGCCTTCCAAGAGCAAGAGGGGTATGAATGAGTTTCTCTAATTCATGCACTTACATACTGTCAAAAATGATGGAGTTGATGCTTTCATTCATCTCTATTTGCCCGTCAATAAGTCAGGCTGCCCACAGAATTTTCTGTTAACAATTACACAGGCATGGCTACAATTACGGCTTTGCCCACACTGAGAGTGCCAAATTAACTCCCTGTATATTCAGAAACATCCATTATCAAGCACAGCTTTAAATTTCATCACCTTGTCCTGAAATCACTGCTAAAAAGAAATGATTAGGGTCATCTAAGCTGCTTTTCTATCTCATGTACTTTGGTAGCTCTTTCTCTTTCAGGAAAAATGAAAGCAGGTCTAACAGATTTCATGGACAGGAATCCTTCCCTAATTTCATCCTATTACTCCTGAAGTCCCTCTCCTCTTCCAGACAAGCTTTTCTCTTAATATTTTCTTAGCATAAGGCCTACAAATTCATATCTAACACCTAGGAATAGAAAGCCAAGGTCAGAGAACTCTCAGATAATTGGTAAATACCAGTAAAATCTATCTTCCACTACAAGGCCAGTGATGTAGATACTTAACTACCAATGAAGTTTCCAGAAATTTCATTTACACATTTGTCCATGGCTCGTGTTTGTCTGAGAGCTGAAAATAAATGGATTTGTAGACATTCCTAGATAACGACTGCTTGAATAAACAGAACTTCAGATCTGAAACATCTCAGTTTTACAGAGAGTCCCAGTACCATCACCTGGCAAAATTTACACGGATTTATCATTTATCCATCAGAAACAAAAGTTACATTTTGAAAAATAAGTAGAAAGAAAACAGAAGTGCAGCCCATCCTATAGGAAATGTAATTGCAAACAGTATTTCATTGTTCAAATTTTAATAAAGTGTAAGGGTTGTGACTGCAGATTTTGCACAGTATTCAGAGAAGCATCATTTATCTTCAGGTCAAATGGTTCTTTACATCTTTGAAGACACCAAACCAAGAGGAAAAAAAAAAAAAACAAAACAAAAACAACCAAGCAAAAAAACAAATAACAACAACCTAGAAATGAAGCATCATTCATTTATGGTCAGAAACATAAATTTCTAGATACCTAAAATGTTCTTTTAAATCATTTATTTTTCACCTACTAATGTAGTTTCCAGGTCTTCCTCCTCCTTATGAAAGATTGCCTCTACATCAGCAATTAATTTGGCCTTGTCTTCATCCACCACCAAAAGAAAACAAACTAACAGTAACAAAAATATTACCTGATCCAAAATGAATGACTTTAACCTAAAAATAAAATAAATACTGGTTTGTGCCAGAAGCCACTGCAGGGTGGACATGAGCAAAACCAGTCAGACCAGGAGAGACTCAACCCCCTGATGCAATGTGGTGACTTGAACAATGACAAATGTCATGGAGATAAACACCAATTATGGTTACTCTGGACTCTAAGGGAAAGCGTTCAGTACAATCACTGCACTGCTGCAGCTCAGATTAAAAGTTGCTTCTCTTAATCAACCGATTCCACTACTTCAAGAGATAACCTTTATAGAGAATATTTTTATTTTAATTTTTTTATTATTATTATTAATTGCTGTCTGAATAGCCCGCTTGGAATATAAAAGACAAACAACTCTTCCCTTTCCCTGTAACAATTAGCAGAGATGATAAAGCTCAAATTTCCAACTCCGTTAATTTGGCATGTCAAAAACCAATCTTTCCCTGGTAATTTCAATACACTGAATGTCACAGAAAGGCCAAGTGACAGATTGCTGCATTTCAGTCAGAACACTCATCTTACTAAAAATGTAATCACTGATGTTCAGATTTCATTTGACTATACGCCGTAAAATATTTGGTTTGTGCGTAGCCTTTGGTGTCTTCGTCTCCTCTCTCTCCTGCAATAAAAAAAAAATAATAATTCATCTTGCATACTGAGTTTCATCATGAGTTTTGAGTATTACATGGACAGGTAAACCTAAACCATGAGACTTTAATTCTGAGATCATACCTGACACTGATTAATACTGAATTCAGCATTATTAATGAGTAACGCTGAGCTCAGATCCCATAAAGTTAGTGAGAACTGGAAGCATGTTTCCAATTCATACTCGGGAGACTACAAAGTCCATCAAAAATAAATTCAAATCCTTTACCAATCATTATCATGCCCCACGTTTGATCACGTTCCTACAACTGCTTGAGCTTCATTATCACAGTGTGACCAGGCACCAGCTGTAAGCTGAATTTCAGGGCTCTGTCACCTTTATTGTGCCCCAACTTTCAGCAAGCTTTTTGTGCCACTCCTTGTTACTTTTTTTTTTTTTTTTTGATGTACAGGAAATGTATTTGTCTTCATTTCCAAGAACTGCTTCAAAACCTCACTATGTTCCAAAGCTAAAGCACATGGCTCATGTTTAACAACCTCCGTTTGGTGCTTCATATGTGTACTTTTCCTTTTTGCTTCCAAGTCTATGGCTGCAGAACATGGAGGATCAGGCACCAGCATGGATGAACACTCTCTGAACAGGCTGCTTGCTTTTTCAGTTCAGCAATTGACTGAAATCAGATGAAAAAAAATTATTATTCTGTCAGCCTTTGATAAGCCATTGGCTCAAAAACTCCTCCTGATCAAAGTCTCCTATGTCTGTCAGTATTCAGTGAGGCATCTGGCGTCTTCTTGATGCGATACCCGTTGTTGATAGGAAATGGTAACCTCTGCGTTGTTGAACAAGCCTTCAGTGGTTCTGCCCGTGCTTTAGTCTCTGTAACAGCTTCCTCCACCCAGTCCGTACTCCAAGCCCAAGGTTGCCCTCCTGTGCTCTGCACACTGATGTTTGTCATTTTGATTTGCCCTTCGGGTGTGTAGAAATTTTCATAAATGACTGACTTTTGCCCAAACTGAAGCTATTCCAGCTGAAGCTGCTGTCAGAATCACAGAATTGTTTAGGTTGGAAGAGACCTTTAAGATCATGGAGTCCAACTGTTAATGCAGCACTGCCAGGGCACCACTGACCCATGTCCCTCAGCATCACAGCTTGGAAACCCCTCCAGGGATCGTGGGGACTCCACCACTGCCCTGGGCAGCCTGGGACAGCCCTCGACAACCCTTTTGGGAAAGACATTTTTCCTCTGCCCAACCTAAATTCTGGCACAACTTGAGACCATTTCCTCTTCTCCTATCACTTGTTCCTTGGAAGAAGAGACTGACTGCCACTGCTCTTCAAACTCCTTTCAGGAAGTTGTCCAGAGCAAGTAGGTGTCCCCTAAGCCTCCTTTTCTCCAGGTTAAACAAGCCCAGTTCCCTGTCAACACGCAAGTGTCAGAGGTAGAAAAAGGAGTTACACTGGAGGATGAAGAGTTACAACAGCGAGAACATAAGATGTGGTGTTTTATGCAACACCTTGTTCTGTTTCCAATGTTTACATTAAAATATAGGTCAGCTGAAATGATGGGCAGGAGATCAATCCCTTGATGAAGCGCTAACTGCATGTCAGTACCCGTAGATGGGAAAGCAGCACGGTCAAATTATCCCACTTCAGGCTCTGCTTTACACGTCTTATCTTTCCCAGTTTCCCTGCATGACCTGGCATACCCACGCAACTTCACCAGCAAACTAATTAAGCATTAAGATGAGTCCTGGATGGAGCAGTATTAGCCAGGACCACTTCCAGCCTCTAGACACCAATGTATGAAACGGCATCGGAAACAGGCATTTTTCATTAGAGCCTTTGTTAATAGCCTAAGGAAGTGCCTCCTGCAAAGTATCAGATCATAAGTTGTAACAAGCATTTTAATTAATATGATCCCCCTGCCAGGGAAAAAAATATTATATGTAAATTCAATAAATTATTTGCACTGGGGAATCATGGCTGTTTGTTCACAGGCAGAGCCAAAGCAATTTGAAAACCGAAAACACTGGTATATGTCAAAGATGTTATTTCCCCAAGTCTAAACATGTGTCTGCATCAAAATATTGATACCTTCACAACCTGGCTTCTCAGTCCAGGTCTCTTCATTTGTAGATATTTTTATAGGCATGTTCCCAAGAGTTCAAGGGGAAATAGTAAGAAAAAAGAGTGGAGGAACTGCCCTAACACCCTGTGATTCCTGGAGAGATGATCCTAAATAGGTTATTTTACAAGAGACAGCAGCTGTAAATGCATATTAAATTTTGTATCCTTTCTGGATGGGTAGAAAGAACTGCACCTCTAAGTAACATGAAAAACTTTAGTTCATTAAACAAACCTTAAGGGGAAGCGTAAATGAGAAGTATTTTATATTCAGTGTCATCAATTCAGCGGAAAACATGTTTGTACCACTCCATGAAATGAATGCTTTTTATAGTGCCTTTCCTGCCAACGTTGCCTCATGAACATAATAAAATTAAACATGTAAAACCAACTCTGGAGCTGGCAGTTAGCAAATAAATTCCAGAGAAACAGTAATACCCATTACTAAACAAACATCTCCCGAAATAGGGGGAGAAAAAACAACAGGTAAACTGAGGAAAGCATAATGCAGAGTGTGCATTGACCATAATATATAGGTCAAAGGGAGAGAGAATCTTTAGCAGAATAAGAAACTTTCTCCCCAGATCCAACCCCCACAAATAACCACTTTAGTCCCTGGGGTCAGTCTGTCCACATTTATTTCTAAAGCTTCCATGTTACAGCATTGGCAGCAACATCATAAACCAATAAAGTGATGAATGTGCAGATGTTTCTGCACCAGATCCACTGGCAGAGGTCAGTTACCATGGAAGCAAGCTCAACACGAGACCCTGACATTTTTCTTCATACCACTGCCACTGAAGTGACCCTGATGGCCATTGAAGGGATCCTTGTCCCAAGGGACTAGAGCATCACACTGCAACAGGATCCCACCATGCAGTCAAGGCCATGACCAAGGAAAGGGTTCAACCCTTGCTGCTGTTGCCCATGGACGTCCTGCCCACAATGCAGGTGAGGACTCTGTGCTCACTTCTGGAAGATGTGCAGCCACTCTTCATGTCTCACAGAAATATGGACATAGTCTCATCTTGCTTTCCATTCCTTAGCAAAACAAAATCTAGATAAAAAGGAAGAGGGTGGGTGGCTTGGGTTTTGTTTGTTTTGGTTTGGGTTTTTTTGTTTGTTTTATTTTGTAGGTGTCCCTTCATTCCCCTCCACTCCAGCAACAAACCCTCTGAAGGCAGCAAATCTTGAAGGACTCTCTCCCTGACTGCCATCCTTTCCCATCAGTCGATCTCAAAACATCTGAAAGGAGGAATATAAAGCTCACAAAGATCGCCAAAGTTATGCCACAGTCATCAAATACCAGAAGCGTTTGGAAACCACTCTTGTGGCCCCGAGTAGGAGCAAACCTCTCCAAATAAGGAAGCATTTCTCCTCCGACGTGCAGAAATTGGCAGCTCCCCTCCTGGAGTTTATGTAAGATTTCTCAAACAGATTAGCCACCAAACAAATGTCAAGTAGCCTCCCTTCTGGCTTCGGAGAGAAATCAGCAGGCGTTCGTCCACAGAAATGGATTCTGATAAGATTTCAAGTTGAGACACAAATTTCCATGTTGCCACAATGGAGTTTAAGAAAATTTGCAAATAGTTTATCATGAGCAAACGATGAGGAATGGCCACGCTGCCATTCAGAAGCCCCTGCCTCCCCCCACCCCCGGCCCTTTCCCCATAAGGGTCATGTGCATTTACGGAAAAATGTGAGTTAAAGATCAACTGACAACAACGTTGCATTAAATAGGAATGGGATCAACAGTAACATGGCATGACAAATATGAAATGCTAATGGATAAAAAGTTATTATGAAGACAAAATGTTCCAGAAGGGTCTCAAAGGGGTCAAATAATTCTGTATTTTTAACAGTTAGATATACTCATCTCTTTCAGAGGATTGACTAAGTTAATTCAGGTTCACTTTCTCTTAAAAGGCTGCAGGACAGCTATTGAAAACTTTTTGGAGAGGAGATCTTAAAACCAAGCTATCCTGGGTGCTGGTTAACCAAGAAATGATATGGCAAGTGCTTAGCAACAATCCTTCCCAATTTTTTTTTCACCTCCACCAGCCTCCCACAGAGAATGACAAGGAGTTATTACCTACTGACAATGAGCTCTTTCTTCTGCTTCTTGTCCCATTAGGCCCTGATCTTTGATGCTTCTGCACAGAAGTTACTTTGAATAGCTAAATACCTAAAAGACGTGATTGTGTGCACAAAAGCCTCTTCATAGCAGTGAGAATTTGGGGCTCCTGAATCAAAATCTCAGAATAAGGGATGCGACTTGTTTTGCCTGTAAAGTGCTCAGAGCGATGGTGGCACTGAAAAATAGTCTGTTATTTATTAATCTATCAGAAATAGTGATGTTTATTATATGCATGCACTTAGCTTCACTTTCTGAACAGCAAATAAAAATAAGCAGTGGATTACTGATACTGCAAAATAAAATACAGATAGGTTCCTTCCTTTGAGGTAAAACCCAAGTTTGTGGGATTTGAAACCTCACAGCCTATTGATTGCTTTCAGAATACAGAGCAAGTAGCACAGAGGCCAGGCCAGCATCTGTTTCACTGACAGATCTCAATCCTAACAAGGTTCTCCTGAACAGACAGCAAAAAAAAAAAAGGTACCAAAGATAATTGGGTATTTTGAGGCACTGACTAAAACAGGCCTTGAGTCACATTCAGAGAAGAAAAACTAGACAGTCATTTACCAGTGTTTAAAGGGACTAAGCATAGAGATGCACAATAGAGAGGATATTTTTCATCTTGCTTTTTCCACTTTAAAGTTTTTTTCCAAGCTGTGCATAAAGACAAACACACAGCTGATGGCAAAAGAGGGCATGGCAAAATATATCTGGGAAGATGCATGAAGTGTTTTTCCTGTTACTGTTCCCTACTCTGATCATCCCTTCTACCCACATGATGTCAGTCCCAAGTTCTTTTATGTGGGCAATTAATAACTCTTATCCAGTGATTGATTTATCTTTCTTTAACACGTGGAGATCACATGGAGATGAACTATGTGAGTTATTACCCTGTGGAGCCTAAACACATGCTTTTCTCTTGATTTATCATTCAGATCTATAAATGTTCTCTCTTCAGTGTTTGAGTTACACATTTTTTCTCTGTTAAAACACAAGGATTAGATCTTAACCACAATGCCTTGATTTAAGCTGGATTTTTCTGAGCACCACTTTCCTCCTTGCTTTTCTGCCTCCTTCAGAGGTTACATGACTAAGTTCTTCCTGCTGCCACAAACTCATTTTTCAAACACAAGATCTCTCTTGTTTGGCTCATGCATAGAATACCATAAAATCCAATCATAGCGTCTGCATTGACTAAATCTTTGTTTAAAACCAACTATGGAGGATCAGCCTGCCCTTTTCCTCCAGAGCACACTGGAGACAGCTCTGAGGGAGGCAAAAAAGGACAGGATTCCTCCAAGGACATTTCTAAATCGGCCCCAGAAAAGAGGCACTGAGCAAATGGACTTCAATTGCTCAGATTTCAGCCTTTCAGTTATAGCTTATGAAAAAACAGTTCTCATCCAATATAGCACAATCAATCATTACATAGCACAGGGGAGTTGTCAGGTCAAAGGTGCCTTTCCTGTATAATTGGCAAAGATAAGCATGAGAAACAATCTCTGATACCTTTTCACTTCCATCTTCACCTTTTGCCTTCAGGACCAGAGACTTGATCACAGGAGGCACGATGCCACATCAGTATCTTTCCTTACGTGGCTGTGGCACGTGCACCAACTCCAGTTTATCAATTAAAAGCTGTTAATGAACGTGAACTACAAAACTGCAATGGTTTCTCAAGTTCTACTTCCAAAATGAAGTGAGGCATCACAAGTTCAAATAAAAACACAAACTTATCAATGTTATTCTCTATCTAGACTCCAGCAGCTGTAGCCAGCAGCAGTTTCATTCAGATTTATATCCACAAGGTATTTCTATTTCAGAGTCATTCTGACACCTTCAGCAATTTTCATTGTCATTTACTCTGATAAAACTGAGAATATCACAATAGCAAGCCCCAGGGCTCTTTGAAAATATATTTAAGTTGAAGGAGTGGCAGTTGGTCTGTCCATGAGGATCAGCATTGCCAATACTAGGATGAATTGATCTTCCCAGATCTGCACAAAGCCAAAGCCATCCTTACTAGAAAATCTCTGTCATTACAGACCAACTCAGTGGAGCTTGTATGTGGACTGTCAGATTTAAAAGCTCAGAGCTTTCAAGTCTAATACCTTAGTATGGTTTGCACAGATTTAAGGAAGGTATCAAATTAAAACTCACACCTGAAGAAACTCGTGGATCATGAAGGAAAAGCAGCCAAGGTATTGATTATACCGAGTTATACCTTTGGTTGCCAAAGCTGATTAGGGCAGAAGACAACAGCCTCTGACAAACTCTCCATGTTGACAAAAATCTATTCCCTCTCAATAGAGAGGCATCTGGTCCATTAGACATAAAGGCATATTTTCATTGCAGTCAACATTTACCCTTTTCCAGACTTTATTTTCCATCTAGTCAAACTGACCCGCAGGACTAATAAGCAGTAAAAATAAATAAATAAATAAATAGTCAACGAAGAATAGAAGTACTCAAACTTATACCCATCTGTAAAATTAAAGATAGTGCTTGTATCTGTAAGCTTAGAAATGAATCTGAGCTTAAAGAAGAGCCCATGTTAAGTTTAATACTTCAATTACAGTTTCACAGGAGCAGAAACAGCAGAAATTGAACGTGTGCCACGGTGCCCTTCTGTTATGGACACAGCTTCCAAGTGAACCTGATACACAAATTGTGCAATTACAGCCCATTCAGCAAACAGAGTTTTCTCTGTGATAATTGTTATATTCATTTGAATTCACTTAATTGATAGAGTCATTCAATTATGTGATAATTGCTATAGATCACCAACACACTTTTCAAGACGATGGTTTGATGTTTCCCATGGACCTGTTTTTAAGACAATGCTGAGCAACATGGTAATGAACATAGGATAAAAAGTAACTATGCTAAGCAAAGCTGTATAACATGTAAAGCTCTTCTGTGCAGCAATAATCTTGTGGCTATATGAGCTACTGGAGGGTAGAAACAGAATGACCCTGATAAAGTGAAGAACTGGGCAGAGATTAATTAAATCAGAAACAATAAAGACATATTATGAAGATTTCTATAAAGAACAAAATCAAATCACAAATACATTATTACAGAACCTGAGGTCAGCAATAAGAGTATTGGAAAGGATCTTTGAATTAGCCTCTCCTTGCTTATTGTCTAGGCAATCATATGGTTCACATCACTGAAGTAGCTGAGGAGTTCCCAGCTGCTAGGATTGGTCCTTTCTAACGTCCTGATGCAATGAGGAGAGTAGCTTTCACTCTTTACAGATGGCAATCAATCATATGAAGGCTTAAATCACATGTCCAAAGTTACACAGGATCCTGAGAGAGTAGGAGATTCAGGACTGAAATAGGTCTCCCCCATTCTATTTAGGCAAAGTGCTGCTAGTGTAAACAAATCTTGTAAAATTAGCTTTATCAAATCGGTTTCTTTTCCCAAGTTCACATCTCTCAGTGCTTCGTCACGCTCAGGTTATTCACTTGCAATGACCTTCTCACGTGACTTCATAGGAGCAAGAAAAAAATGGCCTACAAGCCTTACCCTCCATCCAAACACTAACATCCTGACTGAATTGGTTTGGTACATTCCCTGGTATTCAGTAGACATGCTTTATTTTAGTCATTTCCATGACCAAAACCACCTTCTCAGCACAAACCATTTGTCAAGGATTAAAAGCACGCAATACCCTATAAAAAGACCAGAATCCTTCCTAAGCAAGATTTCACCCTAGATCAACAGCTAAGAGGAGTACATATTACCAACACATCTTAGCTTGAAGTGTTAGTTTTGTTTTCAGATGAAGTTCCTCAAAGACTTTCTGACATTCACAGCGAAAAGATCCCAAGTCAAGCCTTTGCTCGGCAATTTCATTCAGCTTGTTTCGTTGTACCAGTTGTTTCTTCAGTATTTATTCCCAGGTTTTGTTTTCATGTCACCTCCATACCTGTTCTGCTGCCCTTGTTTATCACGTGGGTTTCTACATGCTTATAATTCTTTGTGTGTCCTTTCAAGCAGCTTAAAAAAAACCCCAAAAACCAAAAAAACAAAACCAAAAACCCAAACAAACAAAAAAACCCAAATCAAACAAACAAAACCCCAAATCCATAATTCACAGTATGAGGTCATGAAACAATACATGAATAAATCATTTCCTGCTTTAAATACGCCTCTGAGTAAATGATCCAGAGACATTTCAAGAACCATTTATATAACAGTCGCTGATACAGTCTTCAAATTTTCATGTCAATCTCCAAATGGCATTTTAAATCACCCCATTTTCCTAAATAAGGTGAGCAAATTTTAAGAGCAGATTTTCCAACTTCTAGAGCTCTTCTTTTAGTTACAAATCCTTAAATGTTGAATTCCCCTCTTCTTTCTTCACCTGGGGTAATGCAGACATGTCAGAAATGTTCTATATGTATAACCTGTAATCTAAATACAGTAGGGGTGCTCCTTCAGACAGTACATTTTCTTTTACAACTACAAATGCCATAAATTCCAGCAACTGTCAATCCCACTTCACAACCTGCGGTTTGAAAATAAAATTTGGAGGCTTTGCTAGATGTGAATAACCATGTACTGCAGTACAACTGGGAAGACACCTATGAATCATAAGATGCTCAACTAGTTACAAATAAATGGTAATTTCCAAGCTAGGTTCATAGGAAAGTAAGTAAGAGAGAAGAATTAGGCTTCCACGTGGATTTCTGAAGTACTGCAAAAATATCTATGCTTGCTTAGGCTGAGAAGACAAGAATGGGCTCAAAGGCCAATCTCTTCCTCAGATCTTCTTGGAGCAGGAATAGCATTAAGGAAGGTCAAACATCACTAACTGGCATCCAGAGAAGTTTCTGGATATGGTGCCTGCAACCCAGCATGACTGCTCCAAAGACACCAAGGCATGCATGCAAATTCATAAAGTGAGTCAATCATCAAGAGGTCATATCATCAAGGGGTCACAAGCTCCATGTGCTATCTCTGCTCAGGGTTCTACAGGGCATTACTGAAATGTTTTTCTTTGCCTCAGGGCTATGCTGAAGAGCTTCTCTTTTCCCTTTGATTACATAGATGGAGTCAAGGACTTCTGCTGCCAGCCCAAGAACAGAGAGCCAGCGTTCAGATGAGCTTCTCTTGAAATGTCTTTGCGATCAAAGGTCCTGGAGCACAAAAGAAAGTGCAGAGACAAAGATTGTGATCTCTGGTGCTGTGAGAACCTCTTTAGAGACCAGCCTATACATCTGCAACAGCCCTGATTTTACTTTTTTTTTTTTTTGAGCTAGGAGTTTAGGAGATGGAGGAATAAAAGAGCACATCCATAGCAGTTGGCACTTTTGTTTGATTCACCTAAAAGAACTCATGGACTAGGAGACATAAATTCCCAAAGACACAGACACATTTCTTTTTTGGGCTACGAGTCTGAATGCCAAAAAATAGGACAGTTGACTTTGATGTGCCCTACTCCCAGACAGCAGAGGCAGCAGTTGTGACCCTGAGAAACTAAAACCCACAGAATAGCCTATTCTTCAAGTTCATTGGAGAGGTCATAGCCTTGGAGGTGTTGAAACCAGAAATGCAATGTGATTTAAAAGACAGCTAAAGGAAAAGACAAAGCAACTGGGGGAAGGGAAGTTGCCAGAAGGCTAACTCCAGGCTGAAGAGTAAAAAGAACAAGAAAAAGGCAATGCAAGTTCACAATGATATTAAAAGGGAATCTGCAAAGAGTCAGAGGGTGAGGACCTGTGACCCTATCTTAATACAGCTGAGCATGAGCACTGGGTCACGTCAGCATTTGAAAAGGACCTGAGAAGGAGAGGTTCCATCTGTCATTTTTATTGCCAGCTACATCGTGCACAGCGAAAGGGAGCAGCTTGGAGTCACCCCCATGCTGGGCAATGCTGGTAGGAGTTCTCAGGCAACCTTCATGCGTGAGGCTTAGCAAAGGGAGAGTACTGCCAGAGGAGAGGCAATTAGGAAAGATAATGTCAAAATTAGGACAAGAGGGAGACAGTGGAAAAGACAGCAGAAGTAAGAGGGAAAGCTGCTTATGGGTTTTGTTATAGTAATCTCAGAAGTGCCTCTTTCTGGTAGAAGTCCTGATTTTAGCAAATTCCAACAGGTAGTGGTGCCAACTCTGCTGCACAATAAACACTGGCGAAGAGCGTTTAGAGAACATATCAGTCATAACTACATGACATGTTAGTGCTGCATCTTTCTAAGAGTGAGAACAAACAGTATAATTCAACTTCTAATGAAGTCAAACAACCCAAAAAGTAAAAGAGCAAAAGGAAACACTCTCATTCTCTCTTTCTCTCTCCCATCACAAAACACATTAGCAAAATGGAGTGTTCATGATTAATTCACATTCCTTTCCGATCGTCTATCTTGCTAAAGCAGCATAAAATTCAACTCATTGTTTCTTCCCTCTGAAGATATAGGAGACATGACATCATGGCATCTCATGTAACAGTCAAACCAGAAAGCACAGCTGAGAGGTTTTGAGGTTTCTTAGCAAACATCAGGATGTCTGCAGCAATTTCACCTATTTGGTGACAACTTCAAACTGCCTCCGCAAGGAAAGGATTTATCAGACACCTGGCAAAGAGCACAGCATTTGCTGCCCTCGCTGTGTGTTGATGGACAGACAATTCAACAACATCACAGTATTTTAGGACTCGAGGCTCCTAAATTAGGCCATAAAAATGCAGAGAGTGGAGATCTTTACAACTACAGAGAGACTCAGGGACACGCTGAGATGGACTCCTTCACTGGGGAAAGAGATAATCAGAAGTTAGTGACAATTTGTACAATATGCAAGGGAAGAAAAAGGTTTTTGTGTTGTAAAGAAGAAAGTTAAAATGCTTCAAGTATTCTTGCTTCACAGAAGCAACCTGTTTTCAAGCTGTTTCAACTAAGCCAAGCAAACTCCACAAAATCTTTCAGATTGTTCCAGATCTCACCTGACTCTTCTACATTTTCATGTAAGAAAAAGTTCTTTTACTTTGAAAATCTGCATAATTAAAACTGGTACTGTCTTCTGATTGATAAAGTTTCAAGTGACAGCTTTGCAGCAAGCTGCCTCCCACACAGAAGCAATTTGTAAAAGCCTTTCAGAGTTTTATGTAACTGAAAAATCCGAGTTGCTTTCATCCAGGTCTTTCTTTCCAGCACCAGTTTAAATGTGACTGCAAGGAACTGCAACAAATACAGGCTTGAATATAAGATTAATTTAGATACCAATAATTTTGCCTAATTATGAGGCACCGACTGACAGCAAAGGTTTTTTTTTTTCTTGTGCCTGTTTTGTATTTGGCAAATTTTGAAGTGATTTAATATATAAAGCCCAACTTAATCCTATTTTTTTCACACTTATCTAGACACACAGCACACATTTGCTATAGCTCAAATGGGCTCATGAGTCCCACAAAAGCAAAGTCTAGAGGAACTTAAGCAAGAAAAAACCCAAAAGATTACATTAATTCTTTCACTGGGCTTGGGGAATACAAATCTGTTTTTGTTTTCTATTTTCAGTCATATAGCACATTAAACACTAGAGGGAGCACAGAAGAAAGTTGAAAATATTCTTTGGACAAAAGTGGATTATGATCAAAATTTGATCAAATTGGGTTGCAAAGGTTTCACCTGAATCCACGTAGCTCCAAAATTCATAAAGATCTTGAAAGCTAATAGGGATAGAACAATTACCCAGGAGAGATAGAAATTTACCTGATGGTATGTAATTAATTTTAGATTATTTTCTGAAACCCAAACCAGTAACCTAGATGTAGGTACCTGCCTTCCAAGCACATCTTTAGCTTTTAAGGTAAAGTACAAGTAAAGCCCTTTGCACAGCTAAAATATACCAACCTGCAAGCAAAGCAGATAGAACAAAGTTTGCCCAATATAAGTCAGTAAAACACATTTTTACCAAAAGCAAACATCACTAGTGGGTTGTGGTTTTTTTTTTTTTCCTTTCCTTAATAAACAGATTTAGTTCTTACAACCAAATTATTGTGATATTTACAAACCAACCACAGTAACATTACACAAACCTGGCAGAAACTGAGTGAAAAAATTAACTTGAGTGTCTGTAGTGAAAGACAAGAGGAAAAAAAGATTAACAAGAGTAAAATACTAAGAAAATTTAAAGACATTTCTATTTTAGTGCTGTTAGATATGTATAGTAAATTATTTTAATGCTCTAAAATGATAGTCGGCTATTTCATAAGGTTCAGAATAAATACATCTCCAATCATCACGAACATGAATTTTCATTTACTTTGTATTTTGATTATTTAACAGAAACAGGCAAAAATCAGTAAAAGAGAATTCATACCTTAGATGAGACTATTAGGACTAAAAGTCAAGTCAGAAGAAGAGCTGCCTGTGTGTCAGATTTTTGCTTTATAATTTTCCTTGTCCTAAAAAAACAACCCCAAACTTCAATGCAATTTCCAAAAAGGTCATAGTCAGATAAAAACACAAGGAGAGTGGTAGGAAAACACAGCTCTACAAACCACCTAATACTGAAGCAAATCCACAGGACAAAGTTTGTGACCTCATAAAACTCCAGTAATTTCCCATTTTGATTCAAAACCAAGAAACCAGAGAACTAGAGAATAACCTCATCTGTCAGACCTCTGAAGGTGTCAGGTCCAAACACCTGCTCCAAACAGTGTCAACTTCAAAGCCAGATCAAGTCGCTCGAGGCTTCATCCCCTTCCTCACTTTCCACAGCATTTTAAATGTTTTAAATACTATTATCCCAAGGTCACTGCAGCCAGGGCTGCCAGTGATCTGTGCACGCCCAGCCAGTTCCTTCTCATTCTTCTCTAGCAGATCCAGCAGAGCACCTCTCCTACGCAACTTGTCCAGGGGACACATCAATAAATTGTCCTTCACACACTCCAGAAGCCTCCTGCATTGCCTCCACCCTAACCAGCTGCCCACTTGATTCAAGTCCCCCACAGGAACTATGAAGCTTCCTCCAGCTAGTTGAAGAGATCTTGATCCACCTACATCTTTGCACCGTATGTCTCCTATGCTGTGCCCTCCATCATCTTCTCCAATTCTCCTGCCCCAGAGCCTCTCATCCATCTCAGCACCTTCTCCCCAGCACAGCCCTGAGCACAAGCTGCTCCTTTGAGTGTAACCTCCCCGGTCTTCATCTCACATTTCATGCCCAAACACTTAAAATAACCTGTTAATACACAAGTTCGTGACCAAGATGGAAGGAGACAGCTTTGTTTCATACCAGTTTCCTGTCCTTATGCAAAGAAGACATCATCCAATTAGATGCACCTCATACTTGGAAGTCTGAAGACTTTTGTTGCAAGCCTGAAGACTTTTGTTTCATACAGCATATGACAGCAGCCTGAATGATGAGGGGAAATTGCTCAAGACAGAAAACCTGCAATACCTTTACCAGGCACATTTGAATGACTCTTTTTTTTTTTTTTTTTTTTTTTCTTACAGTCAGTAGACTTTTCTCTTTTGTTCCAGCTCTGCTGTGATCTTTCAGCATCCAAGTATTACTTAATTCATGGGTTTTTCAGGTAAAAGAGATTTTATTTTGGAGGAGGCATTAATTTATGAACAATTTGTTCTTGCTGGGGAGTATTCTTAAGAGCAAATCTGTATTAATTGTTGTATTATGCAAACCAGAGTGCTAAATACTTGTTTTAAACATATTTTTTTTGTGAGTGGTACTTGCTTTTTTTTTCATCCTGCCCAATAAAACAAGAACAAACCACTTACACCCTGTATCTCAGCACTACATAGAGTCCAAATTCCCTTATACGAGACAGAAAAAGAAGAATTTTGACTCTCACCCTGTACAATTTTGCTGCAAACTTTGTTGTGCACAATTGCTTCAAAGAGTGAGCGTGGAAAAAGAAAATATTTGTATCGTAGTAATGGTCTCATCTATCTGCAGCACTTGACACTGCAGCTGCCAGCTGTATGGATAAATATCACGTTGCAGATCGATGGTGTCTGCAAAGCAGCAAAAAGGGAATGTTAATTTAGGCTCAGCCACGCTAAAACCAGGGAGGGCTCTGAGCATGCTTGGGGTAAACGAGGTCTCCACGAAAGCCCATGCCTTGCTCTGAGCCAAGGGCCTTCTTAAAGTACTTCAAAGTACTAATTTTTCTAACTAGCTTGAGTACTGAGGCTGAGAGCTGTTCGAGAGAGAAGCACACACACAGATGGAGCAAGAGAATCACCCTTAGAAAAACCTTTTCATTATTTTGCCCATGTTCTCTGTTTTCTTCTGGCATCCTCTTCCTTGCTGGCTTGTCCCTCATAGTTTTCCAGAATGTATTCCCTGTCCTCACCCATCCTCTCCTCAGAGATGAGGTTCTGCAGTGGAGGGAATAACCCATCTTTATTATCTGACACTGCACAACACATACATTGCTATTCCTCTGCAGCTTTATTGCACCACAGAGAAAGAAGGACCAGGGTCCAGCTTGCATCAACCCGTGACAATACTGGCACCACCATATCATGGCAGAAAATTTTGCACCAGGACCATCTGATGCTCACCAGACACCTACAGAGAGCCAATCACTGGCAGGCTTACCATCATCATTGCCACCCACAACAGCACCTTGGCATGTGCTCTCAGCATTGCCTCCACCATGGATTGCCTGCTGGAGCCCAAAGGTGGCCTACTGTTCTTCCACCTACCATTACAACTTTCAAAGCCAAAAATACGTTTGAAACCAGTTTCTTTTTTTCTAACCCCAGTGAAAGTATTTTCCTTTTTTTTTTTTTTTTTTTTTGCTGCCTTCCCATCCATCTGTGTGATTACAGGGATAGACCAAAAAGAGTATCTACCACACCCAACATCTAGAACTCCAACGCTGTCTTCAAAGCACAATAACACCCAGCCTAGCATTGTTTTTCTTGGATTCATGCATGCAAGAGGATTTCTGTGGCTTAATGAACCAACGCATGCCACCCAAACCAAAGGAAGTCCCTGCATAGGTTCTTGGCCAAAAAGGTGAAGTGCAGTAATTGGTTCAACCACAGTAACATAATTAGGTATCTTAAGCACTCCGAAGTCATAACAATTATCCCAAATTAAGCCAAAAATAAGAGGGGAAAAATACTTACTCCAGAGCTCCAAAAACAAATCTTCTGTCAAAATGAACTGCTGATGTCATCCTGATACCAGGAATTTAGAAGGAAAAATATTTTTTTAAAAAGAGAAGTCAGCTCAACCTCAGTATTTTGACTGCTTATGCTTCCCAACATCTCTGAGCTACTGTGCTTTCTGGTCTTCAAGTGGCCAGACTTTGCCCTCCCTGAATAACATCTCCTATTGCACTTCCAGAGACAGAAGGTTGCACTAAGATGGACACTGGCCTGTTCCAGTGAGTCATTTCTTATTTTCTTATCCATTTTAATATGCAAAACTAAAGCAACTGTTACTTGCACATCATAATATACAGCCAGAGAAAGCACTCATGTCAGAACAGGTTCCAGTATGCTCTGTGGACCATCAGAGCAAAATAAAATGGACTTCCTTTGCTGTCCTCCAGACTCTGCCACCAAACTACTGCATTTGCTCATGCAAACCCTCTCTGCAATTGCCTCTGACCTTCATTAAGAAGTTCCCAGATGCTTTTCAAAATCTTCTTCTCCCACAAACAAGCTTGCAAACTCATTGACTTCACCCACCTGAGGTGGATCTCACTTAACTGAGAAAAGGCAAATTACCCTAGACTGAGTTAACTTAAATTTTTGGTCAGTTCTTAAGAGTGTAATGACTAAATTAGGCTATATGGACCTCAGGAATTAGTAATTTGCCTTCACAGAAGTAGTCAGGATGGAAACCACTCTGAACTTAAGTTCTTCATAAGCGTTCCAGATGAGAGAAATCTGGTTAGGCTGTGTAAAACATGTGGCTGAAATGGGCTCTGAACAGCACTGGGGTATCTGGGCTTTACAACACTGCAAGGAATTCAGAGAGCTATCCAAAGCACAAAAAATAAAGCAGAAGCTGGGAAGGAGAGTAAGAAAGAATACTGAAAGAATAAGTAAGAAAGGGCAACAAGGATATAAGCAAGTCTCGGCACTGGTGAGGCTGCAGTGTGAGCATTGGTTTCTTTTTCGGGTGCTGCAGGATAAAAAAGACATTGAGGGGCTGGAGCAAGTTCAGAGAAGGGCAACGAAGCTGGTGAGGGGTCTGCAGAACATGGCTGAGGAGGAGCAGCTGAGGGACCTGGGGTTGGTTAGTCTGGAGAAGGGGAGGCTGAGAGGAGACCTTGTTGCTCTTGACAGCTCCCTGAAGGAGGTTGGAGTGAGGTGGGGGTTGGTCTCTTCTCCCAGGTGACTGGTGCTAGGACAAGAGGAAATGGGCTTAAGTTGCACCAGGGGAGGTTTAGGGTGGACATTAGGAACAATTTCTTTCCTGAGAGAGTGGAGAGTCCTTGGAACAGGCTGCCCAGGGAGGGGGTGGAGTCACCAGCCCTGGAGGCATTCAAAAGACATCCAGATGTGGCACTGCAGGAGATGATTTAGTGATCATGATAATGTTTAGTAGACGGTTGGACTTGGTGATGTTGAAGGTCATTTCCAACCTTAATGATTCTATGATTCTAAGTCTTTCTTAAAGGACAGTTGTAGTACAGTCCTTTCTTTTACCTTTGCTGGTTTTAAATCACTTCTGTCAAGTCAAGTAGAGAAAGAGACTTTGCTCTCAGGATACAGACAGTGAATATCCCTGTTGTCAGTCAACTGTTACAGAACTTCAACTAAGCAGTGTTAATTATCTAATATCTAGGCACTTTTTCTACTTCATAGTAATTTTCCATCCTATTAGTTTTTATATCAGAAGTCATGCAGAACTGACTCTATTTATCTTTTGCACACTGGTAGACTCAGAGTTTCTTAAACTGCAGACCTGAATAAAATCTTAATATCCCTGTTAATTTGTCACCTATCTGAAAACTGAACTTGAAATAGTTTGCAGAATCTCTTCCACACAGGTCTTTTGTTTTAATTGAACTTCTCTTTTTCCCACAGGAAAGCTAATTTAGTATGACTTGCCAGTAGTAAAATTTAAATTTTTTGGCTAATTAATTTTTGTACCTGAAACTGAATATTGCTGACAAACCACCACCCCCCAAAAAAAAAATTTCAATCCTTGGCACATGAAACCAAAGGCGAGTTAGAAAAGTTTTCAGGAATTAGAAAACTTTATAGGAATTATAAGGTTTAACAGGGATTACTTTACAGGGTTATAAAAGTTTTTCATCTCTGTAGCTAAAATCCTTGCAAAGTCTGCAGCCAGCATGGGCTTCCATTATACAAAAGTTGCATGGTAAGACAGGAAGCTATGAACTTGTCAACCTTATTTCCACCAGTAGAAACCAAGAACCACACCAAAACTAATTTTCAGAGGCAGAGACGAGATCCACTGGTTGTATGATTAGATAAATCCATATGAGCTAAAAGAAACAGCTTTTATGTACTTACACCCTAAAAGGGTACGATCCACCCCAGCAATACCACTGGAGATGAACGTGACTTCAAGCACCAGGACTGTTGCTGACCTCACACTAAAATGTTTGTATTGCATCAGGTTCAGCTTTGGACATTTCTCTGCTATTTTATTTCATCTACAACTTGCTATTGAAGTACCACTACACCTTCAACACTCCAAAATCACCCAATTTTTTACGCTAATGCTGACCCACATTTCTAACTGTTCTACATCTCTTAGCAAATGTTCCTCCCTCTGGATTTTTGCCTGGCTGATAAAATAGTATCCTACTGACTCGTGTTTGCCGACGGCGGAGTTAAGATCAACTCTGGTAATTGCAGCAAGACCTGAAATAAATTTAAGCTACTTGCCTTCTGCATACAAATGCTTCTGTGCAATGCCCAGAATACATAAAAGGTCACACGTCATGCCCAGGTGGGACACGGTACAACTTCACCAGCACAAAGGACCAAGGCTGAAGGCTGTTTCCCACCACACAGGACTCCCCGGTGTGCATCCAGCAGAATTTGCCTCCCCACCCTTGTTTTGCTTTTGTAAACACCATCAAGAGCTTACCAGGGCGACGAAGGGATGGGATACAGCCCAAAGCAGAAGGTAATGCACAAAACATTTCTCTGCATCTCCAGCTGTGCCGTGTCCCTCAACAATGTGTGCACTCAATAAGCTGCAGAACAGTTGTTTTCTCTCTCAGTTCTGGAAGCAGAGAAATCACTTTTTTTTTTGTTCTCTTTCCCTTTTCCTTTGTACATCTTTCTACACCACTGGTGAGCTGGCTAAAAGCTTTCAAAGAGTTAATTTGAGACTCCAAAAGAGACAAAGAAGCACCTGCTGAATGCGTGCTGACACCACTATGCTGAGTATTGGCTCGTTTCTTGTTCTTTATGGCTTTCTGACCAGTCACACCCTCATTCCACAGGTTTTCAGAGCATTTGTGGAAACTCCTACACTGCAAAATGTGCACATTTAACACTGCACTGGTGAGACACCAAAGTCATTTGTGTACAGTATCACACATGGATAAGTTTCAGCTGCCTGTGTTGTGGGAGGTGTCGCTGCCCATGGCAGGGGGGTTGGAACTAGATGATCTTTAAGGTCCCTTCCAACCCAAGCCATTCTGTGATTCTGTTTTATACTTTACAAATCATCACTACACATTTGAACCTTTTGACCCTTGACAAATGAGGGCCAGCCCTTGGGACTGCTGTGATGCAGGTGGGTTAGCTCAGTTTTACAGGGAAAGACACAGAAATTCCTCCTGGAGACACTTGTCAATTTGGAGCAGACCCTCCAGAGCCGCCTCTTCAAACCAAACGCAGCAGCCTGGAAGGTGATGCAAACAAGACATGACAGCAACACCCTTCACAGGCTTAGTTAAGTTAAAATGCTAAATTAAAGGAAGAGCAGGTGTCTGTTAAGTCTAGGCTTGCAGTTCCTTCAGATACGTGGGGAAGTGTCAGCATTACGCTTGCATTGATCTGGTTTTGGCTCGCAACACAAGTTCAGAAGGAGAGACAGGTCCTCTGTACACGCCTGAACATCCACCATCCCCAAAGCACAGTTCTCCCCTTCATCTCGCACTCCTTTGAAGGCCTCTCTATCAGTCAGCCCAAGTAGATACCCCAACCCCTCCCAAGCATGCCCTCAAAACATTACCGATTCCCAGCAAACCAAACAGGTCACTGAACCCACTTTTTAAACCCCATTCCCCAGTTTGGGAGCTCTGCTCGTGCATTTGAATATGTACATGGCAATATTTATAAACCTCGGGATGTTTGAAGCAGCAATAGATAAATATGACTTCTTCAACTCTGGTCTTCAACGTTATAAAATGATCTTTTCATATTTGAGGGAAGGAAATGCCACATTTTATAAACACTTCTTATATAGGACACTACTTGGAAGTACCTCACTGGTCGTGACTGTCAACGTGCATTGCAATCAGCAAAGCACTTCGTCAGTTCTACTGTCCTATAAATTCACCTATAAATTATTATCTTTCCCAATCATTATGTCTATAGCAGAAAGCACCTTTCTGAACCTAAGTGCTATGATAAGTACAGTACTGTGGGAAATAATTAAACTGACACTTATTAAATTAAGCTGAATTCACAACATAACATCGAGGCCAAAATACATTTTTCAAGACATGGTACAAAATACAGATATTTAATGAAAATGGGAAGGAAGGTTTTGGAATTGGGTTTTTTCCCCTACTTCTAATGAACAATCTCTCAAACACGAGGAGGACCTCACAGGAACTGTGAACTCCCTCTGGTGCAGATATACGACCATCACCGTGGCTGCTCTAATGGGTTCTGTTGTGAAAACAAACTTTTGGCAAAACTTTAATATTTCTGGATTCTGCATAACTGAAGGAGGTTTTCTGTTGTGTACTGTAGGTCTTTTTCCTTCAACCTTGCCAAACCTGAGGTGGCTTTGTCTTAGAGAGAGATTTAGCTTTCAAGAGATGTTCATCTGTCAAACGTAAATCAACTAACCTCTGCTGAGTAATTTTCTTTAATTACCTGAAAAGCAAAACCTCTAGAGGTCTACATGCAACTTTCTTCTTGGGGTTTTTTTGGTTTGGTTTGGTTTTTTGTTCGTTTGGTTTTTGGGTTTTTTGGGGGGTGTTTTGGTTTGGTTTTTTAATAAGACACTATTTTGCTACTTATGTTTTTACCTTGGTCAGCAGCCTGGTGGCTTGTACGTATGGTTTTGGACCTTATAAATAACCAGCAATAAATTGTTAGATGCCTTTAAGTCAAGGATAGAAGAGGATCCTGTCACTGCTGCACCCCAGCAATATTTTAAAATGCAGCAGAGCGATACTTCTGCTATTTTCTGACCTGCAAGGGGAAGAAGTGACACCTAAGGCTATGTCTACATTATTTATACCACTTTGATAGATTAAATCTTTACCACAAGGATGAGCTTTTAAAACATGCCTGAAAATGTTTAAAGATTCCACAGGTGCTCTTCCCAAATGCAGACAAAGGCTTCTCTTTGTAGTACAAAAACAAAATTAACATGTAACAAAATCCTGGGAGCTATAGTTTCTGCTTAAAACAAATCCTTGACTGGACATGTTGGATTTATTTATTTTTAACTAACATTTTTTGAACTCAGAGAAATATCTCTCTCTATATATATATATTTAGGGGGCAGGAATGTGTGTATATACACATGCATGTATATCTGTATGTATATATATACATACATGTATTTGCCAAAAACTTTCATAGGATCACAGAACACCAGCTTGGAAGGGACCTTGAAGATCATCTGGTCCAACCTTTCTTGGCAGAAGCCCGGTCTAGACAAGCTGGCCCAGCTCCTGTCAGCTGGATCTTAAGTGTCCAATGCTGGGGACTCCACCACTCCCCTGGGGAGATTTTTCCAAGGGCTGATGGTTCTCATTGTGAAAAATTTGCCTTGTGTGTCCAATTGGAATCTCCCTGGGAGTAACTTGTACCCATCACCCCTCATCTTTTCCCCAGGACTCCTTGTATAAAGAGTTTCCATCTTCTTTGTAGTCACACTTTAAGTACTGGAACATGCTGTTAAGGTCTCCCCTGAGCCTTCCATTCTCCAGCATCAAAACCCCCAGTTTTCTCAGCCTTTCCCCACATGGCAGCTTCCCTGTCCTTGGATCAACTTTGTGGCCTTTCTCTGAACCCTCTCCAGCCTTTTTTTGTACAGTGGGGACCAAAACAGAACATATTATTCCAGGTGTGGCCTGAGCAGTGCTCAGTGGGACAATGACTCTTAACCTCTGCTGCTGATGCCCTTGGTGACCTGTTGGCTTTCTCTGGAGCAGCACACACTGTTCACCCACCTTGAGCTTGTTGTCCACCGGGACCCCTAGGTCCCTTTCCACAGATCTGCTCCCCAGCTGGGTAGATCCCAGCCTGTGCTGCACTCCTAGTTTATGCTTCCCCAAGTGCAAGACCTGAGACTTGTGTTTGTTGAACTGCACCAGGTTCTTGTTAGTCCACCCCTCCAATCTATCCAGGTCTTCCTGCAGGGCGGCCCCTCCTTCCAAAGTGTCCACTTCCCCACTCAGTTTGGTATCATTGGCAAACTCCATCAGGATATGATCCAGTCAAACTATTTGCTCTGATATGTTTTTTTTTCTCTCCTTGTGACAGTCCCTGAAGAGACCACATTGTCTTTTTGGAAATATTTGCCTTCTTTAACAACATTCTCTAATAATAGCCACTGTAGATAACCAGTAATAAAATGTGGAGACTGACAAAGACCTAATAATTAATTAATCCTGGTACATCATTAAGTATGCAGAACAATGAAAACAAGCCTCACACTCTTAGCTAAACTTCTGCTGTCTAGAAAAGCACAGATGATCATTTCATTTGAGATCTCTCATGCCAAATTGTGCAAATTTCAGTTTCACATCCATCCATGGTATTAGCAAAGACTCAAAGCTATCACTATATGAAGAAAAGCTTGTAAAAGTATCACAATATACAAGTCCCAGGTAAATATACAGCATAAAGCCACCCAGGCAGTATTCTTTAAACTCATTTTTATGTGTCTAAAGACTGTGCACTTCCCCCATATCCCTCATTATGGAAGGAATTCAGTACTGGGGGAAAGGCTGCAGTGAAGGTCTTCTTCCATCATAAAACTCTTCATTTACATTATCACAGCTGCCCCCTGTTGTTAGAGATAATGACAATACAACGTGCTGATTTAATGGCTTTTACATCTTTTTTTGTTAAATTATTAATGAATTACATTTCTTTTACACCATAAAACCATCAGCAGACACAAACTTTCTGGAAATATAGCTGAAAACAAAGTAAATCAGTCCATTTGAAATTTCAGGACATTTCATATGCTGTCAAATATATGTAAAATAAGAAATGAGATGTGGCAAGGTCCTTGTGAGGGACAGGGAAGCTAACAGATAGATGAACACAGATGTCTTCAGAATCTGATTTATTCAAATATATTTCTTAAGTATTGCTGACACTATTTGTACATGTGGGGATTTCAGTCAAAGAGGCAAAAATGGTTATGATTATCGTGTGGGTATGTAGAGCAATTAGTAGGAGCACAACTACTGCTGCTTATGACCATGGACTACAGCACACAAGGCAAAATGAAGCAGTTGGTGGCTGAGTCACCATCCCTGCATGTGTTTAAGGGTTGTTCAGATGTGGTGTTGGGAGAACATGGTTTAGGGGTGAACTTTGTAGAGCAGGGTTAATGTTTCGATTTGATGATCCCAAGGGTCTTTTCCAACCTGAATGATTTTATGAGCTCAGTAAAAACTACAGAAAACTATATTGTGATCTTCTGTTGGGTCTTCAGAATATCAAATTTTCTAATTACCTTGAAGCTATCAAACATTCATGCCATGGCTCTCACAGTAGCATAAAGAATTAGGCATCTGAGATGAGACTAATGGAATGACTTTTGCAGTCTCATGCTATACGCCCAGGGCAGTTCTAGGGAGCAGAACCAAGTTCTCCCATCTCTTCACGTAACGTTCCTTATACAGATTATCTTTCTCTGTTTGTCCTGAAAGGAGATGAGCTCTGAATAAAGGAGATGAATTCCTCATGTTTGGGGACAACTGCCCATGAAGAAAAAAAAATCTACTGGAAATGGTAGTGCTGACAACACTGTGTGTGGACCCTGAAAGGATGCACAGAGGTGTTATCTTGGGAGAATTAAGCCAACTGGAATGATATACCTTGTAGAAGAAAGCTGTCTTGCTACTGTTTGGTCCCCCAGAGTTCAAGGAAACAGAACTTAGGGTACATTTAGTTGTAAGTAAAGAGAGTTCCACAGAGCATAACTGGACTTGCACAACCAGGCTTCCCTCCTCTTGGAGGCTGCTTGAGCAGAAAGGGGTAACTCTTGAGAGGAGCAAGAACTATGGAAAAAAAAGACAATGAATGAAGCATGGTGAAGACCTCCCCTGGGGCATAAATGGAAATGTCACTGTCTACATTTAGCCCATATCCACGGCTAAACGGCAGCAGCTGAGCTATCACCAGATGACCTCTCCCCAGCCAAGAAGGGGAATCAGGAAAAAGGAGAAGAAATTTGAAATGAAAATGGATTTAATGAAAACAGCCAGACTAATACCAACACCAGCATAAAGTAAACAAAGATATACTCACCCAAGCAAATGTACAGGGGGCACAATAATCAAGGCCATCCTCAGAAACAGAAAGAAAAGCAGAATCTGGAGAAAGAAAAACAGAAGACCTTTGTCATCACCAAACTCCACCCTTTATAGCGAGTGTGATGTTTCTGGTCTGGGACACACCTCTAGCCAACTCAGCTCAGCTGCCCTGGCTGACTCCAAACTACTAATGACCTGCAGACCATAGCAGGCTTGCAATTCTGCCCCAGTGAGACCAAGACAGTCACCAACAGCTCATGAAGATATGAAACTCTCCATAGAAACCTGACTTCAAATTGTCCTTCTCCAAAGAGAGTAGCTTTAGAAGAAGCACAGAAAATTTCTTCAGTGTTAGTAACAAAGGCCAGCTGGCTAAAAGTGCCCTGGAGGCCAAGAAGGCCACCAGCATCCTGGTTTGTGTCAGCAATAGTGTGGCCAGCAGGACTAGGGCAATGATTGTCCCCCTGGGCTGGGCACTGAGGAGGACGCACCTTGAATCCTGGGGTTTTGGGCCCCTCACTCCCAGCAGGACATGGAGGGGCTGGAGCGGGGACAGAGAAGGGCAACGGAGCTGGGGAAGGGTCTAGAGCAGGAGTGTGGTGAGGAGCAGCTGAGGGATCTGTGGTCATTGAGCCTGGAGAAAAGGTGGCTCAACAACTCTGTCTCTCAGCAACTCCCTAACAGGAGGTTGGAGTCAGGTGGGGTCGGGCTCTGCTCCCAAGGAACAAGCAATATGACAAGATGAACCAGCCTCAAATTGCACAAGGGAAGGATTAGCTTGGAGCCGAGGAACAATTTCTTCCCCACAAGGGTTGTCCAGGGCTGTCCCAGGCTGCCCAGGGCAGGGGTGGAGTCCCCATGATCCCTGGAGGGGTTTCCAAGCCCCCCGTGGAGCTGTGGTGCTGAGGGACATGGGTCAGTGGCAGATTTGTCAGTTCTGGGTTAACAGTTGGACTTGATGACCTGAAAGTTCTTTTTCAATCTAAACAATTCTATGCTTTTTTTTTTTTTTTTTTAATGAGAGAATATGAGAAGTGACATAAATTCCACCACTACAAATGGCTCTGAACTTCTCCAGCCAAATCTCAAGCCCCGTTTTACTAGAAAAATACCTCAAAAATACTAAAGTTTTTTTTTTTTTTTTTTTAAATTAAGTGTAACTATTATACCACTGACATTGGTTTTGTTTCTTATTCTTAGGCTATTTAATCATTTCCAAATTTGGAGGCAAGCAAGAATTAAAAGATTAAAAACCTATAAACCATATCTGAGTCTGTCATTAGAGCCAGAATGCTCTTAAACAAATCATCTGCTAACTAGCTCCACAGATTACAATGGTATTAAATGGAGCAGAGTTTGGCCCTTGAATTTCCAACTGAAGAAAGTTGCCGAGTTCCATTCAAGTCAGTACAAGCTCAAGTAGAAGGAAGATCAGAAAATGTTCTTTATTCTGACTGCTGTAACCCAAGGATGATCGCTGCCTTCTCTTTCCTTGTGCCTCCATGACAAAGAACAAAAGGCCGGAATTTTAGGACTTATTTCAGCATAAAATTGCTTTAAAATGTGCTTTCTGAAATAGATTTCTTCCTTCTAATTCCCAAAGAGTTCATAACTGTATTTTTAGAAAGGCAATTTGGAATTTAACAAATAGAGAGACTTTGTGCTTTCTTACTTTCACAAAAAGACATTAAGGTCATTTTTTTTTTTCAAAAGTGGAGATTGCTTTTGAGTGGTCGTAACCATGGATACCAAATTTGGAAGCAAATAAAACTTCTGAAATTGGAACCCAGGAAGACGTATGTATTGCCCAAGATTTGATCCACAATTATTGTCCCTCAGCATTACGGAAGATCTTCAGAGTTGCTTTTGCAAGTGTTTCCAGAGAGGGAAGAGGAGAGACCTACACCTCACCCAATTCAGTCATGGATCTGTCAGCCCATTTTGCAGCATCCCTTCCATTGTTACTATCAGCCCCACCCCTACTCTTTGTTTGATTTGAAGCTTCTCTGGTCTGTCCTGCAGTCTAAGGTCATTAGTTCTGTCACGGGCTTGCTCTCCCCTCAACAGAGAGACCGTGAACTTCAGAAACCAAGAATCTGTTTCACTAAATTTAAACTAAGTAGAAATGAGAAAATCAGATTTAATCTGGTTTATTTATGGGGAAAAAAAAAAAAAAAAAAAGTACAGTGCCATTCCACATGCTTTGTTCCATCAGCTTTCCATTTATTTCAAAAAGATTCTTCTCTTACAGAATTCAGGACTCTTCAACGTATGAGAAAGACTGAGACTTAAAGGACTAATGGGGTGAGTTGACAGGTATATTCATTTCTGAAGAGTGATGACACTGCTTTAAATATTTAATGCACTGAAAAACATATGGAAAGAAAAATAATGTGAAGTTGGCTTTTGCACGATAACACCATATTTTCTGTATCTTTCTGTGTTGCAGCCACATTATACAGAACTGTAAAAAAGAAAATGGCAGATTTCAAATCAGTCATCGTGGTGCTATCAGCTTTACAAAAATTAATCTTTTTTTTTTTCCCCCAGTTTTCTCATTTTTCCAGTGCAATCAATAAACAAGCCACGGCTATCAATCTCCACACTATGTAGCAATATTTTATTTTCAAGCTGATAGCTCCACATGATGAATTATAGTCATTAGGAAGCATGATAGTGTGTTACAGTAATGTCAGCACACTGGTAAGTGTGGCTGACAGAATGAAGTGGGAGGGTTTGCTTATTATTATGACGTGCTGTTGAGATGTAAATATTACCCTGAATATGCACCAGTCTTGACAGCCCATCAGAGTCATATTTAATTTTTTTTTTCTCTTCAAACATTTACAATGACATTTCAAGGCAATTTTCCCAATAAATATTTGGTACTTGCAACACTTGAATGTAAGTTTTACAGTCAAGTATTTGGATAGGTAACTGTCTATGTTAAGAAAATGGGAAATGGAAAAAAAAAAATAATCCAACTGAAGCATTTAGCTGCTATCCAGGTACCATTCAAATGTCCTTAAAGACAGGACTATGACTGCAAAGTGAATTGTAACTCTAACTCTGACTTAGAAAGCAAGACAAAGAATGCTTTTCGTAAATAATTACGCACATAACATAATAAAAGTCATCTCAGCAACATGGAGCTCCTGCCTTGTGCAGCTTAACAAGCTGCCAAATGCCTGAACTGAACTAGTACAAGTGACTCTCTGTGCCAGTAAAACAGAACAGCTTTACCATCTTTAAGACCTTTCTTCTAAATCTTTTCTACGTAAAAGCTTTTTTGCTCCTGCGCTTGCAGCAGCCAACATAAAAATAAGGCATTTTCAGATGGATTGAGGGACTAGAAATTAAAATAGGTCTCTCCAATGTCTTTAATGTCACCAAAAACCAGCCTGATGGGAGGCACACTGGAAGGACAGACGGTGGAAATGGGTTTTGAGGCTGGCAAGTTTGCTCTCTGCAGTGGTGGGATCAGCAGGGGGGAGAGGTGAGGCAGGAGGGGGAGCCGCCTGGACCCGGGGAGCTGGGGAGCAGAGTGGGATAAAAGCCCCAGGACAAAGCCTGGGAGCAAATTTAGTCAAGGCACTAGAAGCAGAGTAAATGAGGGAAGGGGAAAAAAGCTCCCCATCCTCCCTTTTAGTTGCAAGCCATCCAGAGCTGAGATGAGAGCTATATTAGAAGAAAAAGCTTCCACTGTCATACATAATGGGCTTCAGATCCGAGATGTATCTGGACACCGCATTGTGCTCTTGGATCTGGTAATAAATAACATGTCCAAAGATGCTGGAGGTGATAGCTACAAAATCTGAGCACACGCTGCTTGGCTGAGGAGGCCATGGCTAATGCTTGGAATTTGGTAGAATATTGTCTAGCTGGCTGCTGGGAGGGGGTCCAAGATTGCAACTGAAAGATGGATTCCAGGTGAGATATTTAGAAATAATAAAAGAAAAACCTTCTGACAAATTAACTGGGACTGAATTGTTTGTTCTGTAAAAACTTGCAACGAGTATGAGCTTTGAAATTCTCCCCTAACTTTTTGCTAAAGTTTCTTAAATAAACTTGCACTCTGTTCTGGTCTAAACCCTGTCTGGTGTTAGGATCCAGGGTGAATGGGACCAAAGCCAGTTGGATTCAGACACAGTCCTTCTGTAGAGACAACATCCTTGTGCAAGCAGTTGTGTTTGAAGGGACTGGCTTCCTAGGAGATGTCAGGGGAGCTTTAATGGGCCATATCCTGCTAGTTTGCAGGGATTTATCCAGAAGAGCTGGCACTGGGGGAAGCTTCCCACTGGCGAGGGCAAACAAATACCATGCCCAAGTGAACAGAGAGCCAAAAATTACTACTTTTCTCCAGGTAAGCTTCTGTGGCATCACAAACCTTTGAATAGTGTGCAGTATTATGTGAAGCCTTAGTGGTTTGTTACAAATGAGCATTAAGAGTGTCACGTATTAGTACCATAACTGGGAGAACTTTCTAAGCATGAGTAACAGAGAAATGTTCATTGACTTGATTTTAGCTGATTGCCTGTAATTCTTACAAAGGTGACTTTCAAATGTTGGGTTGTTGAAGGAATGAAAACAATGCCTAATTGCTCCAATTAATTGCAATATATAAGATAAGACCTAAATGTTCATAAATTTCAAGTGGTTCCTCATCTGAGAAGTAAATATCTGACAAATTGCTAAATGAGCAGTAAGACTTTCAGTCTTAACAGTAGGTTATGTTATAACCTACTCACCTTATGTTATACCAGTAGCTTATATGATAATTGACCAGTGAGTTATATTAGAACCATACAGGTTTACTATAGCCTACTGTAAATTTAAATAAAAATACATTTTGTAGTACAATGAACAATATTTACAAGTATAGTTTTTACATCCTTATGTAATGATAACTAATATCCATATTAAATCATATATTCACTAAATGCCTTCTCCACCTACAAAAGCCAGTTGGCTTTGCCCCACTTACGTCTAAAAAGCCTCCGCTGCTTTTGAATTCACCGACACCAGTAAGAGCCAGACTAGGGCAGGCTACAGATCTCAGCACAGAACTACAACACTTCTTGCTTTTCCACCTAGTTCAATAAGCAACTAGTTAGAACGATAGAAATAACATAGCACCTGTCAGACCTTGCAATACTTTCATCTCCTTTTTTCCCTTCTATTTCCCAGGTAGATGCGGGACCCACCTGTCCATCCCTACTCCAGAATTCTGCTCTGGCCACTTCTAAATCTGCCACACCCAATACTGAAGATTTCTACAATGCACAGAGGAGAAGTGAATTCAACTCTGACCCAGGCCAATATTAAGATCACTTCTGTTCAAGAACCTTGCTGCCTTCACAAAGCCTACTGCACATTTTTTCATTCCATGCAAGCTGCCATCTTGTAAGAAAGGAGGAATAAACATATGGGTATGAAATATGTTGGAATAATCACTTTCTGCACTGATACTAGTCTGTCTGTGTAGACATCAGAGAACACATCATATCTAGCTTTCTACATGTTGTGTTATTTCACACCGCCTCCCGTTTCACACGGAAAAGGCAGTTGACTTTGTCTAATACAAGCTCAATTTCTCATAGATTTACCACCAAGAACAACCCAACTACCTAAAGTAGTCCTGTTTATTTCAGAAAAAATACCACAAATTTAAGGTACAAGATGTTAAAAAAGCATCAATGTTATAATGGCTGCTGAAGAGAAAGGTCATATAACTTGCTTGAGCGCACAGTTCACTATTTTTTCAAGGGAACAAGGAAAAAATGGATCAAGTGTGCAGCAGCTAAGAAGTTGTTGACTACTTAGGCATTTAAGACTTACACTTAGAAAAATATATAAATTTAGAAACAGTACAGACAGAACTTTATTAGAAGGCACAAAACCACAGAATAACCAAGCACAATATCTAAGAAAGTAATTCTGCTTTTCGGAAGGCGACACGGAGCCAATCAAATATGAAACAACAATGAAGAGACTTCTATCTTAATTAGATAGATTCAGGTATTCAGACAAGAAAGAACTCGGGGAGAGGGAGAGAAGTAAGTGAGGAGCAAAGACATTACTCTGTCTGTTCTCCTATATGATTAATAAGCATATTATATATCATCACTTCTCCCCCAACATTTCAGAAACATATCTGGTCTTTTTGGGAATCTATCTTAGTATGCCAAGTAGCTGCCAAGACTTCCACACTTTCCATGCAGATGATTAAACTGGTCAAAATATTGTTATGTGAAAAATGAGTTAAGTCAGAGGATAATGAATCTCTGGATTTTGCGTTGTCTGAAAAACCTTAGAGGAAATCTGTCAGCATGGAACATGCTCAGGATGAAACGGAGCAGAGGAAAAAACAGACACGAGGTCTCACAAAACAGTCCTGCACCACGATGTTCAGAGGTTTGTACCACTCTGCAGTTGAACTTATTCTGGTTTGCTCCTGCTTATTTTGTCTCCATTGAATAATTGTGGATCTGAAGAAACAAAACAAGAGTTTTTTTAATAAAAACCTACCCTGGGAGCTGAATGAGCCAACTGGTTTCATAGCATCTAGTGACCACCAAGAGTTTGCACTTGCACTTAGTGGTTTGTTTTGGTTTTTTTTTTCCACCCTGTCTGGAAGGAGAAAAGTCATGAATTTTAGTCTCTGTGCTTCCCACAGTGCACGGTCTGAGCGTAGCTCACCCCCTTCACTGCTCACCTCACCTTTTCTCACATGAAAAATGGGTAAGATGCGTTGGCATCACAAGGAACTTGCTTTAATTAATCACCTCTTCTCACAGCAGAGCGTTCAGCTTGCAATGCCATTATTATTGTTGTTATTATTATTATAATTGAAGTACAGATCCTCCACGCTAACGTATATCCTGGAAAAACATGCAACTAAATGGCTAGATATAGGAGATACTTCATATCTCATGTTTTGAAGAAAACCAGAAAAGTTTCAAGTCAGATTTTGATCCAGGTCTGCTCACATTAATTAGAGCAAAGTATTGTGAAAGCCATGGAGGGGTGTGGCAGGAGCTCAGCTCTCAGTCAGATACGCCTCATAGCAGAGGGAGGAAGAGTCAAGGGCTGCAGCTCTGCTGAGCAAAGAGCAAGGCTGGTAACTGCAATATTCACGGGCATTATTTTTCAAGTATTTTCACTTTTTCAAGTCTCCTCCTTCTCCCACAAATTAACCCCTTTTTAGAAAGTCAAGTCAAGCTTTATCATGTATAGTAACTTGAAAATAGATGCCAAAAAATCACCTGTTTCCCTTTTGTATTTGGAGGAGCATTCCCCAGGGCTGCTCTGTCTTTACAGGGATTTAAAGGCAAGAAATCTTTCCGAACGCAGAGTCACCGTAAACACATTTTGATCTGTAAATACTATCCTTAAAAACAAAATCCTCCAAACCTACATTTGTAGGCTCATTTTCATGATGACAGTTTCGCTACATTTGTTGAATTGTAAACCATGTAAAGCTCAGCAATAAAACGTCTGCAATCTGTAGCAGTAATGGGAGGCATGTCTCATAAACAAGATAAGTTGTTTCTTGCCAATATTGTTACACTTCATAAATACGAACTCAAGTCTGTTTTGCGTTTCCTAGATCAGTAGCAGACTTTTATTTTAATTAAACACAATGTATAAAATATTCATTTAAAAAACAAACGCCATTGTTTTAAAGGCATTACACTAAATTAAGTTGTAGTACTTTTGACATAAAGTTCTTGCACAAAAAGAACCATTTTGAATTCTGAGTGGATTGAGACAGCACAAGTGTCCATCAAAAACCTATAGTGGGAAGATGGTAGCTGCCCTATGAATAAATAAACTATTTATATATCTTGATAATGTAAGTGCTTATATGAACTCGTTCCAATTCCCCAAGACTACTCATTTCAGCTGTGGTCGTAATTAAGAAACTTATCACATGGCAGCAAGGAAGATGCTGCCAGTCCCATTTTATGCAGCAGAACTTCTAAGTGTTTCACCTCACACTGACATAATATATTGTCTCATTTCATTAGACTAATGCTGGATATCTTTGACAGAGCCACCTTTGACAGTCTCTATCCCAAAAGTACTTTAGTTTTTGAAACCTACCCTTTTGAGTATAGCTTGACCAGGATCCCAGAATATGCTCACAACACACATCAGATAGAGCCTCACACAATTATTTCTAGTTTAGTAACACAAACCCAGCTTTTGGATTTAGCATGGAATCCAAAATCCACACTTCTTCTGACATGAGCTTCAGAGATGGTATAAATTGCAGACACCAAGGACTTTTGGCACTTGAGAAGAAACCAGACAGAAACATCTGAATACTGGTTTTTGCCACCATGGCTTGGGAGGCAGCAGCCATCTACAAAACATTTGCTCTGTGGCCAGCATGGAAAAATGTATCACTCAGTTGTAAATCTCCCAAAATAACCAGCACCAGGAATTCACCATGTTACAGGGATAGGCAGGAATTTACTTCAGAAACTGCTTAGCTGCCAGCAATAACTTGGTTGCATCACATCACCCTTCTGTGCCTTTAAATGAAAGTTGTAAAATAACTGAAATTACTCAGTTATGGCGTGACACTTTACTTCATTGCCCTGTTTATTACTAAAGCCATTTGAATGGATGTCAGACACTAGACTTAGGCTGTCAACATCTGTACCAAACTCATAATCTGCTCAGGTCACTGCCTGAAACAACTCTGCAAACCAGAGCAGTATCCAGAGTTTATTCCAGACTGGCCAAAGTTTTATGTTCATTTAATTCCAGGAGGAAAAGAATAACCTAGAAACAGCATTAATGTCCTGCTAAAATTTCAGGCTTCTGTGCCATTTCAGCAGAGTGGAAATAGCAATATGAAAAAAAAAAAAAAAAAAAAAAAAACAGGAAAAAAGAAAGTCTTAAGATTTGCCTGCATCTCGGGTCACTGAAAACCAAAATGTGTCTCAAACACATTCTGCTAGTAATTTTCCAGAAAGGAAGTCCTGTATCAACCCCAGATTCAAGGTGAAGAAAAGATCTAATAAAATCCATGTCCTGTCAGGCCAGACATCCTGGCACCTCGTGCAGTCCCAGAGTCCTCCATCTTTGGTGAAAGAAATGTGAGCTATATATTTTTGATGGTAAAATGGTTGTAACAGTCAATGGACTGAATGGGAAGCACATTCTCAATGGGGATCTTCACAGACTTCCTTCTTCAGCCATCCTTCTCTAGGATTTGTCACATTTCAAGCCTTAAATCCATCTTTTTCAGAAGAAAAAAAAAAAAAGATGAAAAAGATGGGTTTAAGGCTTGAAACATGTCACTTTCAGAAGAAAAAGATGAATAAGAAAATGCAAAAACCCCTGACCATCACCTTTTCTCTAAGTTTGATGGTTGATAACAGTTCCATTCATTTCACACAGCCACATTTTCAAGAAGAGCATAAAATATCCTTTCCTTTATGTGCTCATCTACAGCATGACTCATCTCAGCTTTTTTTCCAGTTTATAATTTTCAAAGTTTTAATAACTGTTACTAATAAGCAAGATTACAGTTTTTCATTTAGAAAGAAAAAAAAAAAAAAAAAGAAATATTTTCCTTTCAGATTTCCTCCTATTTTCTGCAAATGAACTCTTTTTGTTAAAAGCAGAACTGACAATTGCTGTTTGGCATCAGGCTTGATGCTTTTAGCTCATATATACTCTTTCCCTCATCACTTAATTTGGCAGGGCATATACTTCTATTCCAAATTGCTGTTAGTACCTCTACTGATTCATTACACACAGATACAGTGCAAAAGTGAAGTCATTTTAGGAGGTTTCAGGTTTTATAATATTGTAGCATTCCAACATTAAGCAGTCAGTTATAAAAGACAAACCACATTGGGAATATTTCTATTCCTAGTTGATTTATATTAAAATAAACAGGAGGTGATTTATATAAATGAATTGCAGTAATAACCAAGTGGTATTAATCAGACCAACCACTGTATGAGGTAGGGATGGGGAGAAGGGATTAATTGTACTTCCAGATTGAGAAGGAATGTATAAAGAAGGTTTCCTGCCTGTCTCCTATACTTAAGCTTATCAAGAATCAACTTCAACCTTGGCACAAAGACTTCAAATTCTTCAAGAGAGATAGGAATGGGTTGGATAAGAACTAATTTGGTCACTGCTTCCTGTCAGCCTGAGTTACCAGACTTGGTGTTTTAATCACACGGTTACTTATTATTATAAAAAAAGAGTGAAATTTAAAATGGCTAAGTTAGACTGGTACTCAATATATCAACAAACTGGTCAGTAATTGCCCTTCATCTGTATTCCCAGTGTGGGCTGTTTCCTGATCAGTAGTTTCCTCTAATGAAAAACTTTTAATGTTTTCAGATTTTGAGACAACAGAGCTATAAAAGATGTCAATTCAGTCCCTTCTGTAGTCCATGAGCTGTAAAATCACCAGATGGATTCTCTTTGCTTACCCTAAAACCTGAATGAGATTTCTTCCAAATAAATCACGAGCTGTGCCGGCTCCAAGAGGACCAAGGCACATCAATTCATTTTGCACTTCAGCGAGCTATAACCAAAGTCATGTGTTGTCTCTCCTCTTTTTCAACACATCCAAAGCTGGTGCCAGCGGAGCAGAGCAACGACAGACAACCCGGATGGCTGGAAGGTGGCAGGAGCAGGGAATTCAAAGGGCAGAAGATCTGTTCTTCTCATTGGACCACACATCCATCAGCAAGGCAATATTAAACTCGTGCCTGGCTGAGAAACAGTTTCAGAGCCAGTAGCTCCAAGGAGGGACTAATACGTCACAATGCAAAGCGGCTGAGTGCAGACATCTAATACTTCTGCACATTTTTTTTCATCTCACAGAGCTTTAGATAGTCACCACCTTCTCTGATAAAAGTCTGAACAGAAGCTGGGCTTCTAAAAGCAAGAATTTGTGTTGGTTTTGGAGGACTGGTCTCCAGTCTTGGTGATCCTGCTCTTTCAGGGGGGTTGGACTAGATGATCTTTTGAGGTCCCTTCCAGCCCTTGACATTCTGTGATTCTGTGACTGTTCTCCTAAGCAAATACAATCTCCTCATTTTCTCATTCTCAGATGTTTAGCCTTTTCCACGCTAACCAGAAACATCTGATTCTTGTTTGGGTATCATATTCTTTATACATCATAAATATTTGCATCATGTGAAAGAAGTGACTCACTAAAGATTGTTACAGAGTAAACCGAGGGAATTATGACTTCTATCACTAAAAGGAGTTCAGATGCAGGTCTCCTCCCCAGCACAGACTGTGGCCATCACCACCTTCATTTGCATTTTCAGAGAAGCAAGAGTTTGACCAGGTGAAGATCCCTCGTAGCCTAAAGTGAAATGCACATACTGGAAGTACCATGAGGATGGGTGCAAGAACTGGCCCACATGCTGCTCAAGAAACCCAGACAGAAGCCCAGATGAGAGCAGCTATGAGAACATACACAGACCTGGTATACAGTGACCAGTTTTGGGCTCCCGAATTTAAGAGAGACAGGGATCTACTGGAAAGAGTCCAACAGAAGCTACGAGAATGATTAAGGGATTTGAGCATCTCCCCTGTGAGAAAAGACTGAGGGAGCTGGGGCTGTTGAGTCTGGAGAGGAGAAGGCTGAGAGGGGAGCTTGTGAATGTCTGTCAATATCTGAGGGGTGGGTGTCAAATGGAAGGGGCCAGGCTCTTTTCCGTAGTGCCCAGCAACAGGACAAGGAACAGTGGGTATAAACTTGAGCACAGAATGTTCCACCTCCACATGAGGAGAAAATTCTTCCCTGTGAGGGTGACGGAGCCTGGACCAGGCTGCCCAGAGAGACTGTGGAGTCACCTTCTCTAGAGACTTTGAAACCTCATCTGGATGAGTTCCTGTGCGACATGCCCCAGGTGACCCTGCTCTGGCAGGTGGGCTGGACTTGATGATCTCTAGAGGTCCCTCCCAGCCCCTAACACTCTATCATTCTATGATTGTGAAAAATTTTGCTGTATTTTTCAATACAAAAGGCACAGTTATGCCATATTATGGATATGTCACATCATGCCAAGCTCAATGTTAAGAAAACTGAGCAATGTGTTAGCAGAAAGACAGTCCATTGATTATGGGGTGGCTGTCCCCACAGTAAATGCTGATAGAACCCACGGCAACATTAACAACTTTGTTACAGGAATTGGGCAGAGGCAGCTCTAGTGGAAGTGCTAGGGAGCCTTCAGTTGTCTCTGTTCAGTCCAGCAGCACTGTGCTTACACTGGCATAATCAAATTGGCATAAATTACTCTCTTTTTAGTGATTGTTATTTATCTTGAGTGGCTGTGAGTATGTTTTTGCCGATCCGAATGAACTGCTATCTAAATAACAACTGAATTAAATTTGGTATTTCAATTAGCACGGCAAGAGCCTTGAGCTGTTTATTTTATAATCATTCAAATAACGTTTTTACTCAACAGCTTTATCATCACGTTTTCATAAGCTAGAACTTGCACAGCATTTAGCAAACTGAGAACAGCTACCAACACCAGCATGCAAAGTTACCCCGTTTTACAGATGGGAACGTGAGCAGTAGGTCAAAAAACTTCTGCAAAGCCCCATTGAAAGTTATTAGTAGACCACATACAACACTTATTTTCTGTAAAAGTTATTTAGGAGGGAATATAAAAAGCATCTGCTTGAAATTAAGCATGGTCATAATTACTGTGACGACTCAAGGAATGTTTCAGCAGGTGTGGAAACGGAGTCACACCTACGGAATAGGAATGGGAATATGAAATCACCTTTTTATTACCACTCTAGTTAGGTAACTGGCAATTCAGAAAAACATATACTAAGTTTCTGCCAAGTTAAATACTTTCTACCATGTTAACTATTATTAAAAATGCTTAAGCAAATCCCCAGGTATCTTTTATTTTTCCCAAACGTGTACGATACACCTCAAACATACCGTACGATCCTAATAAACAGCGACGTACCTTCTACTACACATATATTAAAAACAAGGAGCCTACAACAGGATGTTTCTGGGTGGAGGATATTATGTACATGTTTGGGAAAGGAAGGAGCATGTCTCACAGTTGCTTCACTCTGTGGCTAGGAGGGATGAAAAACTCTCACAGGTTTCAGTCCCTGGAACCAGTAATTCTCAAGCATTGTCGAGGTGGGATCAAGAAGCACCACTGATAATTTTCAGCCAGACCCAGGTCCAGCTCAGCAACATTTTTTCAAAGTTTAAAAAAGAAATAAAAAGTAAAATTTACTTCCATCAATTCTAAATATATGTAGAGCTAAATATAGTAAACCTCAACTTGAAAAATCACGGCTAGAGCTAACACACACTCAGTCTCAGTCTGTGCACCAGCTGTGGGTAAAAATGTGCTGAAAAGTAGAACATTTTGTCTCTTTTCATTTATCAAACATTCAGTTGCAAACACACAGTCATCTGTTTAAGAAGAGCTGAGAATCTGTTAAAATTATTCATTTGATGGTTTGGTGAATTTAAACCACAATTTTCCCTGGAATTTAAACTCTCAGGTAACTTTTTTATGGGTAATGCTTTCAATCAAAAAAACTTTGGTTACTGGAGGTCTGGGTTTTTTTAATGTCCTTATACACTTTGGCATCAATTTTTGATTTATTTATTCAAATAAGGAATTAATTAATATAAACAAATGTCATTTTGCTAGACAGTTGTAAAACACATATCTGCATCATGCCCACAGATTAATGAATCAAGCAAAGTGCTAGTACAACTTCAGATATTATTTTATTTCTTTTTCTTCTAACACATTATCTTAGCCAGTGTGGATTGCTAACATGTCAACTTTGACGTTTCCATCTTTCACATGGAAGGATTGACATGTTTATAAAATTAACCGAGTCCCTAAATGAACCTGCATGAGCAGGAATAAGGCAACACGGGATGCAGGTTGACTCCAGATGCAAGGTTTTAAGCAGACTTAGCACTTTATTCCCTTTTCAAACCTCTAAGAAGAATAAAGGATGGTTCAGAGGTCCATCGAACTGGTGATTTTTTTGTAAGCCAAAGAAATTTTTCACTGCCTAGAACAGAGTTGTCTGTATCTGAACTAATTCTGTATAGTCTCTTTAAGGCCAAGAGAAAAAAAAAATGTTACTTCTCCTCCTTACTCCTGTTCCTTCACTGGCAGTGTCCCTTTTGAGCCCCAGTCCTAATCCTCTTCATGATCACTCTTTTTCTTCTTCCTTCCTTGCTTGTTACCTTAACACTTTGCTCTTCTTTCCCCTTATGATACAAACATGTATGTAGCCTCTGTCATCTCTAAAAATGACTGATCCTACCCATCATTCTTCCATTGCCCTCTCTTTTTTTATTTTTTTTTTTTTCCTCTCTTCCCTTTTTTTTTCTGAGTTCTCTGTAGCTGCTTTGCCATCTCTCCCTGGTGTCCCTTCCCCCTAATACTCTTCCAGACTGCCTCCCTCTACTTCCCTCCTCTAGGACTACTTAGCTCTGCTGAAAAAACCACTTTTCCAGGACAGGAACATTGCAAAGTCCTTCTTGAACTCAAAACCCAGTATGACTCCATCTTTTTTTAAACCACCAATCACCTAATTCCCTTGCCAGGTTGTTTTGTTGTTTGTTTTTTCTTCCCCTGACCTAAGTTTGCAAGACTCCATCACCTTTCTTCTCTCATCTCCACTCTCTATAGGAGAGGATGGGCCTTCAAGAAACCCTTACATTAGGTTTTTCGTAAGCATCTTTGACGTATCTTTACATTTAATGACAGCATCCCACTCAGCTACCTCCTCATCCTCTCCCAAATGCTTCCCCAAAACTCATGGCTTTCCTGGTGACAAGAAAAGAGTTCATGGAAGTGCTGGTACTGAATCGCTCTGCGAGTGAACCTCCTACGCCCTGCGATAAAAATAAACAACAACACTCTGAAATATTGCTAAGAAACCATATGCTTCAGATTTTTTGGCTATCACCAAAAAGATGGGACTCATTGGTACTCTGGGTCCCCGAGAATCAAACCATGGATAGACTAAAAATAATAAAAATAATAATTTTTTCAGATAAGTTTGAAGCATAGAAAATCTGAAGAAGAGCACTGGCTCTATTTTTTAATTCTCAACGAACTATTTTAGGTTGTTAAAGTGTCTGTTCTGTTATTTTTCCTCCCGACTCAGAGTCCCAGACAGCTGGAGGTGTTTAAAGAAAAAAAGCAATATGCATTTTGGTTGGTTTTTTTTCCCACAATATGTAGAATTCCTATTCTTATATTAGTTTTTATTCTTAGAAGCGCGAGCTGAAATTTGAGTTCCACTGCAATGCTCCCACTAATTGCCTTGAATAATTCAAATTTTACCACTCTCAAGGGCACAACTGGAGCCAGACTGTTATAAGCCATATTTGTTACTCTGGAGCCAACAAAATAAGTATGCTTTATGCTGTAGAGCACGCCGAGCTTAAGTTACATGATTTTGTTTGTTTTGAATTTAGGCAAGTGAAAAAAATAACCAAACAACAAACCAACAAAAGATCACAGTGGATTGGCTTGTCAAAGGAGCCTAACAATAAACATGGAACAAGCCAAATTGTACTTTAAAGCAGCAGGAATATGTCAAAAAAAAAAAAATAAAAATCAAAGTGTAGCCCTGAAAATTGTACTTCGCCGAACGAAATTAGCCGAGGCCTAAACTGTGGGATCTCTCTATTTTTGGCTCAAGAGAGAAATTGTGAAGCTGCTGATGATTTGAAATGGGTCCTGAAGAGAAGGAAGGGAGGAAATTAGAATTTTTATTTTTTTTTTAACTTACAAAATTGTCTTGCCTGTGTAATAACACTGAGCATGACTGTCACTCTGAAGACATATTAGCTCATTTAGGTAATTAGTGTGAGCAGCATGTTTCCCTGCTTATTCCATTCAATTATAGGGTGCTCACTTTGTCATTACTGGAGTATCTTAATGTGACTTGTAATTAGTGTAATTACAATCCAATGTTAATTATATCTGCCACTTAGACATAATTTTATATAGTAATGGTCTTATTCTCAATAACCTTATTATGTTGTTTATTCAAACAGGAATTTAGCCTTCTTTCATGCGTCAAATATGGAGATTACAAAAAGTACTGCCTGTCATTTCTGTAGTTATGACTAGAGGATCTTTGCATTGCAAAATCATATTTGGGGCAATCAATGAGTGGAGAAAACCAAATTATGGAGGCTAATTATTAGAGACATGCTGAACTAACAAAAATAATTTGCGCGGGAGGCCCATCATGACATAGTCTGGTTCATGAGTGCCGCAGAGTGAGAGGTCAGTGTCCATCAGTTCACCAGAGAACAAGAGATGGCAGTATAGAAAGTATACGTGGTGGTGGTGTATATACTTCTCATGGTGGTATTACTGTTTCCCAGAGAGGTGGTGGCTGCCCCATCCCTGGCACCATTGCAGGGGAGGTTGGCCGGGGCTCTGAGCACCCTGC